>LPNX010538503.1:131803-358490 GCA_001517045.1 Pseudotsuga menziesii
ATATATACCATCAAATTGAGAAGGAGGCTCACTACTCATTCTGATTTCTAAGTGAATGAACCTTGTGACTGTGACAAACTGAAAATTAAAGCACACAAGGAATTGGATGAGGGGATAGCTAAAGCAGAATTGATGAGTTAAGTATGTCGTTGAGTTCTAAGTTACAACAAAATTGATGTTTGGGATATATTCAGAGATATTTGTCTTAATGGTTTAGTGAATAGGCTCGAGGATCCTAAGTAAGTAATTATTGGCATCTTTAGGAGAAGGTTTGGTAGAATAGTCTCCTTTGGGTGTTTGTCCCCTTTCTGCATATCATCCAGGTTCAACTATTATTTAATTTTGAATCTGTATATTTATTTGAATTATGTTCATTAACTTTAAATGGAATGATTGGATATGTTATGTACTCTGGATCTGGAAGCTATTAGAGAAACTACCTTTCCGTTTATTTTCTTATATGTATTTCATATCTGAAATGTGCTTTAAGCTACATAGATTTTTTATTGCTTGTAATATCCTGAATTTCATACCTAACACTTATAGGTATGATCCTATTGATTATGATGTCATATTGATGTTTTATATACTAGGTTGAAGACCCATTGCATATGAACATGATGATTTGCTTTATATACTAGGTCGTAAGCCAATTGCTGATGATCTCTCTCTCTCTCTCTCTCTCTCTCTCTATATATATATATATATATATATATATATATATATATATATATGCATGTTTGTTTTGATGAGATGTTTAGTGTTGAGCGAGGAGCTTTGGAGCACGTGAGTGGTTGATGTTTTTGTTGAGTGAGAAACTCTGGAGCACATGAGTATTATATTTGTGTTGAGCATGAAGCTCTAGAACACATGAAAAGATAATTTGGAAGTGTTGGGCATAATCTCTGAAGCCTTCCATGTTGATGTTGAGCATAATCTCTAGAGCATTAGATCCTTGGGCATTGTATCCCTAGGTGTATCGTACAAGTGCATCCTAGCATTAGTGTTGAGCAGAGAGCTCTAGAATTGAACTAAGTTTGTAACTCCCTATTTTTAGTGTTGAGTATGGGCTCTGGTAAGTGCTAGGAATTACTGAAAAGAATTAATGATTCCTAAGTGAAAATGACTCGAAAAAAATATTGATCTCATATGACTTATTTATAAGTGATTAAATTAAATTTTGATTTTATGTATACTCATCCAATACTAACAAACTACCAAGTTATATGAGGGAATACAACATGTAAGGATGTTTAGAGTTTCCTATCCTAGTAGATGTAACCATTTACCTCATGACCTTAATGAATAAAGTGTCGTAAGCCTAGGGATCACAACATGTGATACCCCAAGAAAAATGTTAACAAATATTATATTACTATGTATTTTATTCATGGTATGCATAAAGAATAAATATAGTTATAATATTAATAATGAAAAGTTTCATCTATTACTATTATTACTAAGATAAAGATTAAATAGTATAATACCTATAAAAGTCCAATTAGGAACTAGCTAAAAGTCCTAAGTCAAAATATTAAAAAGTACTAAGTAAATGAAAAGGGTTGAATCAAGAAATGAAGCATTTATTGATTTAACTTCCCCTTTGACTAAAAAGTATGTCTATAAAGTCCCAAGCCCAAGAGAGGCTTGGGGATCTCATCTATCTTTTGCAGTCATTACTCTGCCAAAACATTTCAAGATATTTATTGGAGAACATTTCCTAGAACGAAAAGAGAGAACTGATTTAAACGTGATATACAATCTAGGTAGCCTTATCTTAGGATATTTGAGCTAATTTCATGTTGGAACCAACTTGGGGAGATCCAGATTGAAACCAAGAAAGGTTCCTGGTCATGGTTGGGTGGAAGATGGTAGTTCCCAAGTGATTCATTCATCTAATACAAAGGTCATATCTGCCTATGATTTGTTAATGTTGGTTATTTGGGTGTGCAGGTTTCAACCATTAAAGGAGCTTCAATTTATAGGTATGAGGTCTTGGAATGCCTATTACATTTTCTAGAATAAATGCTGGCTAAATTAGGCAATTGTTTACATTATATTTTCTAAACCTTGTGTGCCTTATTCTATGTCCCATTCTCTTAGGGTTTACATTTTAATCTATAACCCTAGGCTGTAATTTAATTCATGTTTAAGATCATTAAGGGTTTGGTATTTTTAGGTTTTACTTCTGTATTGTCTTCTACTACTGTAGTATTGTCTTCCTACAAATTAATATTTATTTCATATTAAATACCTAGCTAATAGTTGACCTATATACTCTACTGACATAATGGATATTGTCAGTAGAAGCATGATATAATTAGAAAGACAAGTTCAGATCTAGAATAATTATACAAATATAATAATTAGGACCTAGAAAATATTTTAGACCTATATATATATTAACAACTCTAAAATAGAATTATAATTCTAATCTTTCAACACTAAATTTACATCTAAGAACACATTATACACACCACATACTAGAGCTAAGATTAAGAACCAACCAAGAACTTTCAAGGTCTGAATAAATAACCATATGCTAATAATCAAATCATTCCCATTAAAACAAATATCATCCTAATATTTTAACAGTCCAAGTAATCGATGCCTTATACATGGTCCATGATTTATAACCACTATACTATCTATATTTACCAAGTATAAAAAAGAATATTATTATCAATAATATAAACTCATGACATGAAGCAAACAAGTCGAACCATCCAAGTATTAAAATCTACATAAAAAGACTTTATAGTAGAAACCGTATAACATATATAAAAGGTCCAACATAATACAATCTACAACAAACATGTAAAAATAACCAAAGTGTAGTTACAACACTAAATAACAAACTACATATTTAAGCAAGAGATCTCAGGATCAAATCCTGTGGACACCCAAATGTCAAAACGCATACAATAATACTCAACTCCATTATATAAAATAAATCATAAGCCTTTTAACAATAATGTTGACTCCTTCTACGTTTCATAAACCCATGCTATACACAGTGTGTATGTGGGCTATAGCAATAAGATAAATTCGGTACAAAGAATTTGTGAGACCCTCACTTTTTGAACACATGCTATAAACACAGCCTTGGACCAATAAATAAGCACACAATCAACTAAACTAAACCTTTTCAAATGCGTGGAAACCTTGTCAACAAACAACCTACAACAAGGATTTGCAAGGTAGGGTTTTTACACTTAGGGCTATATTACTTGCCATTTACACATAAATAAATAAAATAGTAAGTATGCACCCATCCAAGCTATCGTAGCTTCCATGGAGAGTGTTCATTCCATTCACGGCATGGGCCCAAACCATATGCTATCACTATTTACTTTCTTACATCTACAACAAATAATGGAAGCGAATATACACAAACCAACCATGAAGGAGAATGCCATATAAAACCCAACATAAATAACCATTTAAATCAAATGCAATATACACTTAAAAATAGTCTTATAAAAACCATAATTGAGTTTACTCAGTAGAATTCCATTAGCCATGGCAGCATTGCAAGCAATGGTGTTTCCCTAGCTTGTTAATAGAAGAAAACATGATATACAATTTACACACAGAGCTGGTCAAATGTACCAAGGTTCCAATTTTCGTTTCCAACAATATCATATTAATTAAAAATACAAATATTTGTAAACCTAGGCCCGAAGGCAAATCGAAAACCCCACATTTAACCCCAAAGAACAATGGGATGAAACTCATTCCCACCCATAAATCCAAGAGGTGACAAGTGCAATATTTTTAATAGGATTACCATGAACCCTATGGCATCACCCACGAACTACTTTCGAATATCTGAGCTATGTTTCTCCTCGCCATCCCTGTCACCTGCAACCACTAGCAACGAGATGGATGAGAAGTATGGAAATTGTGGCTAAGCTACAAACCATCAAACAATGCTATGAAAACCAACGAAATCCTACCTATGCTATCTTGAAGTTTTCCTTCACCATGATGCATAGAGGAAAGAAGGGAAAATAAGGAAACTGAGTAATGACCAAACGCCATCGTAAGCCAATCCCTAAGCTTGAGCTTCCACACACTCCAATGCGCATTAATGGAACCACTCTATTTCCCATGATCAAAATCCAAACCCACTGCGCTATAGTTTTTCTACGTTACAATCGATTGTCTCCATTTTTAATTGCAACGACATAAACCCCTTATGCATGGTATAAAATATATCATATATTCGTCACCCCAACTTAATACAAGGTTGTCATTAACATATATATCGCTTACCTTAGGTTTTAAACCTTAGGACCATGCGTAAACAAACTCTTTAGGTATTAATCCTAATACCATGGCATATGGAATATGCCATGGCATGTTTTATTTATAAAAGCCAAGTTTTGTCCTTTGTTTAACGAAGAGCTATGAACCCGTAAGAATAAAACAAAAGTATAAGTTAATTACTTATCGTAAAATAAACCTGTAATACAAATAGGCTAGGGTATTAATAATTGATAGCAATTACACCAAGAATAATAAGTTCCATTGAATTACTGAGTTTGTGTCATTCAATGATAGGTGTGATATTGACCTTGTTCATGCTACAAGGCTATAAAGAACAAAAATAAACAATTAGTAGGTGTCACTAGCTGCGAACGTAAGTACGAGTGATCAAGTGTTCAGTTTTCCATAACAAGTTTACCGTTGCCAAGAACACATGCATGTAACAAAGTTAAAAGTTCTTTAGTTCAAAAGAAGTAAGTAAGCCTGCTAGACAAGTAGAGACTTTTACCTCTTTGGAAGTTACATGGAATAACTAGTCCCGCCACTCCACCCACTTTGGTTCGAGAGACAAAGTTAAGTTAGAGCTAGGTATACAACGTAAGCACATGTAAAATAATAATGAAGTACATAATGAAAGCATATAACATACACAACAAAGTGTAACCATAAGAATCACATAGGAATAAACATTACAACATCATAAGCACAAACATTAAACATAGTAATAATCATAATTGAAGTAAGGAAGTAAGACATAAGAACAACTTACGACAATTCAGCAGTACGATAGAGTACGACATATTCCACAAGTTTAATAATGTTCGGAAAGGGTTGTGTTTAGCTAGCCTAATAATTTTTTTATTTTAGTTTTAGGGACATTACATTACTTCTAAAGAAAAGCAATTTGAAAATTAGTATAAGTTAATGTGTTAAATTATATTAAAACAATATTTCTCCAATTTTTGGAAATTTGAAGTACTTTTATCTGAGTCCCTTTAAGTCTAGTTAAGTAATCCATTTTCAATTTAGGTCTTAAAAGAACTAACAGTTAGTTATCTCAGTAAAGTCCTTCGAAAACCACTTATGAGAACTATTACAGAAGGTAATATAATGTTCATATTCATTACAGAGATTGCCATAATATAGACATTTACACACAAAGGAGCTATATATATATATATATATATATTACAATATAATAATAACTCGTTTTAAGAATAGAGCTATGCAACAACTCTATAACTTAATTAGGGTTTTAACCAGTAATAGAAGATAAGATTATAACACGGTAAAGCCAAAACTGGAACTAAAATAATAACCAAGATAATTTCCACAGAGATTTTCTTGTTTAAAGGAATTGCAGCCAATCTCTTGGAAAAATATTAATGTTACAAAGAAAACCCTAAATCGATTATATTGATAGGCCAAAGAACTACTTATAGGATATAGGCTGAATTGGTGTTGTTATTTGTAGCAATTTTTTTCTCACATAAATAAAAGTTATAACATCCTTAGCGCTTAAATTATTTTTCTTTAAATTCAGAATTGTGATCCTACAGGAAGTGGCCTCACATCCTTCTCTTAAAAACAATATGACATAGTAACAGCCTCACATCTACCTTGTCTTCTGTAACAACCTCACCACTACTTCGTTTTTTTTTAAAGTAAACAACAAATTGCACAGATGAGACCAAACTTGAGACTAAAACCCTCACGGGTTGGTTCAAGTCACCAAAACCTTTGCTAGTGATAATTAATAATGTCTATCTATGACAGTGGCCTCATGGCCCTTTTTATAAACTGAAATGACAGTATAAAAGCCATTTTTTATAAACAATACAAACTATAACAAAAACGAATCAAGAAGAATATCGAAATAATGATTATCTAGGGAAGAAAGTATATAATTAAAATACACATTCTCATGGCATATTATAAGCCCTCACATAGTCATAACCTTGGTAAAATCTTTATATAGAACCAAAGATCACTATTGAGAACTTATGACTGTATCTTTTCTCTTTCAATACAAATAACGGAATCGTAAAGACCAAGATAGGTTTCAAAGAGTGAAGTTATAAAATCCTCATGGGAAGAACCTTTTCTTTAAGTGTTAAACGAATGAAAATAAGAAAAAGGCCTCACAACTCAGTACAATTTTGCATAAATAAGAAATGAAAGAGTTAAGTCAGACTTATCACCCCACTATTATAGCTAGATTTAAATAACAGTCAAAATATTTTGACAGAGGCCTTATGGATCTCTTTTCCAAAGTATTCACGATAGCAAGGGCTTCCTAGGCATATCTTAAATACAAAACGTAAACGATAAAACTGATAATCAAGTATAGGGCAAATAATTTATACACAATCGCAAAGATGACCATGTAAACCATGCTACAATATTGGTAATTTAAACATTGCTTAAAGATATCCCTTATGGGTCTTTAAAAAGATATAACCCTTACATTATCGAACTAGGAGCAAAGATGCGATAGCATAATGACAGTGGATTTATAATCCCAAAGCGAGTTACTACAGAGTAAAGACTTATGGCTACAAACTTAGTGTTGTAGAAGTCAAATCAAATAAGATGCAAATCCCTCACGAGTATATACAAAAACATAAATCCTTTTACAATATTAACATAAATAGCATAAGTCGAAAATAGAGATACATTAAGCACCATAATTGTAAATGTGGCATAGTTGTATGACTTGACGGAAGATGGAGAACCCCTTTACAATATCTATTTCATCTGTATACCAGAGTAAAATTATCACTTTCACATCGACGAGCGATCACAGGAATGAAACCCCAATGCTACGAGGATAAACCTACAACAAGACATCAAGTGTTGTATCCACAAAACCATAAGAGGGTGAAGCCATAAGTCTTACCGGTCATAATATCTTCCCATCTAGTCTATTTCCAAAACCCTCATCCCAGAGAGCCAAGATGGAAATCCCGTCCACCTACATTGTTATGGGAGTTAAAAAATATTTTCATAAATCATGTACCAAGAAAATAAAATAAAAAAGTAATGGAAATACAGATGGAGTGTTTACATGCTCGATAGTCTTAAATCCAACCTGAATCATCCATAATGCACTAGAATGAGGTTCATAAACTCTGTCGACGTGTTGTTTAATCTCGGATAGGTTCAGAAGATGTCGAGGGATAAGTTTGTTAGCTCATCCATATCTAGTTGCAGACAATGGAACAACGAGGTTACACAACTGAAAGAAATGTGTGAAATTGAGGAAACCATTAATATTCATTGGAACCCCATCAAAAATACAAATGCAACATTTAAGACACATTAAAATCCTAGGGTTTAGCACCCTATCCTTTTCCCACCAACTCGAAGTGTTAATGCAAACACATGGTGTGCATGTGGAGATTGTTATGTCAGGACCTTTTCATATTGATTTTGCTGAGTTAGATCCAATGGTTATACTTCAAGTCACATGATAATTAAAAACCAAAAATCCATGCATTTTTTTCCCCACTTTGGAGCTTATATAATATGGTAACCGTAATGCCTGTGATTCCAAGGTGGAGTTTTCCAAGCGTAGGTTATAGTTTAGGAATATAACATATGTTTTGGTGGGAAATTTTTCATGCTGAGGATAGATATTTAATATGAAGATAAAAATAGTTGAAGGTGTAGGTTAATTCCCCAAACCAAGGTGGATCACCTTCTCCTTATCACCTTGTTGCTTCTTGGTGTAGGTTTGTTCCTCGACAATTTTTTCTTAAAAGTGATCTCATCCACCTGTGCAAATGGAAAAGAAGGTTTATGAATTAGTCGTAAAGACTAATTAATACTATTACCCCTTTCTTTAAAAACTCGTAATTGGAGAAAAAATGAAGGAATGACAAACAATCTGAAGGAATGAAAAATTTTCTTTTACAACTTGTAACCAATAGAGTCTTTAGAAGCAGTTTGGTTACATAATAATATAAACCAGAATGTATGGCATAGTGTTGACCAAAGGGTCGTAAACAAAGCATGCTAATGATAAATACTAAACATAGATACATAAATCTTGAAGTTGCTTAAATCCTTTATCACTACGATAGAAGTTTAGGAAATACAACATCTCTTGGAATTATTTCCTAAGAACTTTTAAAGTTACATGCAGTAAATAAGTTTTCTTTTATTATGATTTTTTTAGGGATGTTTCATGTGAGAGGATAAGATCCATTATGGAATCGCCAACATGTAGGAATGTATCAAAAGTAAAATATTTCATGGGATTAGCTAGGTAATATCGAGGTTCATCGAAGTATTATGGAAGTTATCTCATGTTATCACATCTTTGTAGAAGAAGAGTGTAAATTTCAACTCGAATCCTAAGTGTGAAGATAGTTTTCAAAGGCTTAAGTAAATTCTTAGTAGTGTACATGTTCTAAAGATTACAGGCCTTGAAGGAAAATTTGTTGTGTGTAAAAATGTATGTAAGGAAGGAGTTGGTGGAGTATTGATGCAATATGGACATGTGATCAATTATGAATCAAGAAAGATGAAGGAAAATGAGCACAACTATGCCACCCATGACTTAGAGATTGCAGCTAGCATCGATGCCTTGAATATGTGGATACATTATCTAATGGGGAAAAAGTTTGATTTGACAACTAACCATTATGGGTAAAAATAATTGTTTGAGAAACCTACTTTGAATGAAAGACATAGTAGAAAGATGAAGTTATTATGTGAATATGGCATAGACATCAAGCATATCAAAGGTAAGGGAAGTAAATTAGCTCATGCTCTTAGTAGGAAGATACATGTGATGCATGTAAAAACTATCAGCACTAACATAATAGATTTAAAGGACAAGATCATTGAAGCAAGTGTTAGAAATGAAATTTATCAGTGGGTGAAATAATGATTGAAACAACGACAAATTACAAAGAAATATGATAAGTATACATTTAAAGAAAATGGGATCCTCATGTAGAGAGATAGAATTTATGTGTATAATGTTGGAGATATAAGGAAGATGGCTCTAAAGGAAATGCATGATGTTCCTTATGCCGAACATTTAAGTTATTAGAAAATAGTAGCAGAAGTAAGGAAATAATACTATTGGCCTTGGATCAATAATGATGTTGAAGAATATATATCTAGGTGCATGTCAAAAAGTCAAATTTGAACATCGACATCCAACCGGATTCTCGCATACCTTTTCAATACCGGGATGGAAATGGGATGTAGTGACGATGGATTTCATCATCAAGTTACCTAATATAACATTACAAAATGATGCTCTCATGGTTGTGGGATATAACTCGACTAAGTCAAGACACTTCACTCCAGTAAAGATATCTCACAAAGTACCTAACATTACATATATTTACATGAAAGAAGTAGCCAAATTGCTTGGTATTCTGAAGGCTATAGTATTAGAACGAGATTCAAAATTTTCTTCTAACTTTTGGAAATTATTGTTTAAGGGGTTTCGAACAAGTCTAAACATGACTACAACATACGGTCCACCCTCAGATAGATGGAAGAATAAAAAGAGTTAACAAAGTGAATTAAGATATGTTGTTAGGGATGTATGTGATGGATCAACCACATAAGTGCGAAGACTATTCACACTTGTTGGAATTTTCTTATAATAATTGATGCCATTCATCTTTGGACATGAGTCCTTTCGAGGCCATGTATGGAAAGAAGTGCAATACTCCCATAATTTGGGATAACCCAACAGACGTAGTCATTGTTGGACCACAATTATTAAAGGATATGGAGGATCACATGGTTAAGATAAAACAGAATCTAAAGGTAGCTAAAGAAAGGAAGCAAATTTATGCAAATCATAAAACATTTTATACAACTTGATGAGAATGGTATACTCAAAATGAGAACTCTAGCAATTAAAAACTCTCATTTTTGTGAAAAAAAGCATAAAAAACACATCCAAATCAAAAGTGGTGCTACTTGGGGGGATTAAAATGTGTACATCGATGAAACCAATCCTTCTTCTTATTACAATAACCTTAAAATCAAGCCCCAAATTGAAAATTGATACGACTAGTGGTACAGTATTTAAAAAAATTAATTATATCATTCTATCGTAATTTAAAATTATATTTATTAAACCTCTTAGCAACACTATATAAAAATTGCACTATATTAAATACAAATTGTTCTAGAAATTATTAGTCCACTCTTACCATATAAAATAAAGGAATTTCTTACCCTAGGAACACATTGTGGAACCAAAACTGCTAAAAATAAAATGGAAAATGGCAAAAATCATAAAAAGACATATTATAAAAAACATCCAAATACAACTAAATTGAAAATATATAATATTCTTAAAAAATTAAAAAATTTAGAGCCACTTTAAAAACTATAACAAAACATTTAAAAAATAATAATTTAAAAAAAATACCACAACAAACACAAAACAATATTTAAAAATATAACAATGATGAAAAATAACAAAATATCTTTAAAAACAATATAAAATGTAAAACACTATAAATTATAAAATATAAAACACTATAAATTATAAAATATAAAACAACATAAAATGGAAATAATATCAAAATACCAAATAATATGTTTATGTAACAAAATATTTTAAAACCTGAAGAAAAAAAAAAAAATCTTAAAAAGTTTTGTTGTTTTTATAAAGAATATATAAGGGGTAAGGAAGTTATTAAGGGCTGGGACTCTAAGAATCCCCCCACCCCTTTATACTATTTAATTTTTTTAATTATTTTGTTAATACACATGTGTTTAAAGCTTATATATATATAACAAAATATTTTTAAAAAGTATCTCTCTGTTTTAATGAGTTTAAAGAGAAAAACTAATATTGCCAAGATAAGAAGGAACTCTCATGAGCTCCATAGTGAAACATGTCGTTGGACAGTTCCTAAAACACCATGGGTGCAAAGTATCTTCCATCTCTATGAGAATAGGAACATTGAGGATGTAAATCACTTCCTCTTAGAGTGCCTTGCCTACACCCACATTACATCTGAGTTTCATAATATTTGTTTCAATAGCGACATTCCTATCCTTTTAACTTGTCAAAATTATAGTGAGCTCGGGACGCATCTCACCAAGCTCTTTGAGCATAGGAATACAATTTTAAAAACAAACTAATTAATTGGTTTCTTTAGGTACGATAGACCAAGTATGGTCTAAGTGGACGTTAACCATCATATATATATATATATCGCATGGTTTTGTTTAAAAATGATATATTTTTTATATGTTTTTTTAACTTATATTTTTTAGTATTATTATATATTTGCTTTATCTTTTCTTATGATGCTTAAATGTTTTTATATGTTTTTTTTAACTTAATGTAACACAAAATGTAAGTATATCGATTGTTTAAAAGGAGTTTTTAATATTTTTCAATAATTTTTTTAATATTTAAAAAAATATATATATATATAATGTAAAACAATATAAATTATAAAATATAAAATTTAAACTATAAAATAACATAAAATATGAAACAATATTAAAACTGCCAAATAATATCTTAGTATAACAAAATATTTTAAAAAACAATAAAAAAAACAAACAAAATTTTAAGAGGTTATGTGGCTTTTGCATAGGAAATATATATAAAGGGTGAGAAAGTTCTCAAGGGAGGCAATTATGCGAATCACCCCACCCCTTTATACTATTTAAACTTTTTTAATTATTTTGTTAATATGCATTTGTTTAAGCATTATATATATTTTTCACATGGAAAACAAAAATCTTAAAAGGTTTAGAAGCTTTTGTATAAGCAATATATATAAGAGGTGAGAAAGTTCTTAATGAAGACAATTCTAGGAATGGTGGAACCCCTTTATAGTATTTTAAAATTTCTTTATTATTTTGTTAATATGCANATGTTTAAATATTTTAACATGATTTTTTTAACTTACTATAAATTAAAAAAAACAATATGTAAGTATATGGATTGTTAAAATTGAGTTTTTTTATATTTTTTATTAGTTTATGTTGTTGAGAAAAATGTCAAATTTCAAAATTTTTTGATACAATATATGTTTGTAATATTTTAAAAATATATATAATATAAAACAATATAAATTATTAGTATAAAACTTAAACTATAAAACAACATAAAATATGAAACAATATTAAAATAAACATAGAAAAAAAATCTTAAAAAGTTTTGTTATTTTGTATTATATATATATATATATAACAATCCTTAATAACCTAATTTGTAAAACCAAATTTTATTATTGCTACTTTTATACTTTCTTACTTCAATAATATTTACATGAGCTTTCACCCATTGCTACACTTTCACCAATGTTCATGAGAGGACTCAATTGGTTTGACTGTACACATTTTCAGCATATCAAACATCGAGTTCAAGGTTAACGTGTTGCTCTGTTTGCTAGCATTCAAACACTCATAGGATAAAAGATTTGTCGGTTCTACTCCCATCTTACTTATCATTATGACTAACCCATTTTCTTATATTTCTACAGGTGGTCCTTCTCATGGTACATATGTAGTAAGGATTCCTCTACCAAGTGTTCAAGTTCTCAACAAGAAAAAAATTAAGAAAAGGTTGCATTGTTTCAAGAGAAAAACTATAGCTTGTGGAATGCAAGAGAGAAATTTAAATGTTATACATCAGATTTCAAATCCGAGAATATGCCATAATTGGCACGAAATTATTTAGTTGACTTTACTACAATCCAAACCCTATTTTGTCGGTTGTCATTTGTACTGCTCAAATAGTGTTAAACTGACTTCATGGCTCTGCTTCAAGTTGGAGTAAAAACTTAAGCCTCGAGTGTTCTATGAGAACTTAGAGCATGATGGAGATACTTTGAGATTTACTGTAGACCATTAGGGTTACAGTTCCATCTCCTAAACAACATGGAAGAAATATCGATGCATAGGTGGTTGAAGGGGTCGAGTTACAGTTTGTAAACAAACTTTAGGTAAAATGTTAATGTTTCTATTCCATATTTATTGCTTTACATTTTTTTATTTACCCTATCTTAATACCAAACCCAACCTCCATTTACTTGCAGGTATTCCCAACGAGGGTTTTAGTCTGCCTTTTAAAAGGTAAGTTAGGAATAGTAGACACAATTATTTCCTAGTCTATGATTGATTGTGAGTTGTTCATGGTTAGATTCCGTCGGGGTTTGGTGGTGTTGATGAATTCATTTCCAAGTTTTCATTTTATCGATTCAACTAGGTTTCTTATTTCTATGATGTTGGGCCATTCCTACTAAAGGCTGTAGTCATGTTGGGGTTTTATCTTTAGCCACTCTGTCTGGCCTGCATGGTAATCTTGTTACTATTAGTAGTTTTATAAACATGTTTTCTTTGTTTACATTATTATGCTATGTAATGTCTTCTCTATTCAAGAAAATGTCATGGTTAGGGTTGATGTAAACTTTTTCACAGGGATACCATATGCAATGGATATGAATTTAGCTTCCAGTTTATTTGTAATAATGTAATAGCTACGACCAACATTTCTAACGCCACCATTGGGGTTTTTACAGTAGTTCAGGCCTTTGCAATTATTATTTTTGTTTGGTTTTGTATTTATGTATATAAATACGAGTTATACCCAGATTTATTCTTGGCGTATGCATGTTTTTCCATGCTTAGTCTTTTTGTAATATATGTGTCTTTTTGGTAAATTTTTTTATATCTTTAGATAGGATTTTATTGAATTGATGTTTCTGTTAGCGCCAGTTGCTTAGTAGATTATTTGAAGTTTATTTTACTTAAACCTGGAAGAAGGAAATATTTCTTCTTTATTTTCTAAAGGGTTAGTTATAGGATTTTCAACCCTTACAAAGTTAGATAGAACAACAAAGAATAGAGGGAATCTAGATCTTTACATTTTCTTTTCTTTTTTTATAATAAATAATTTAAAATTCAGTACCTCGATTGACCGTACAAATTTCTAACACCCATTAAATGGTAATAAAATAAAACTAAAGTAATGATCATACCTGAATACAATTTATATCATGAATAGATAAATTTTTTCACAAACATATTAAACCTAAACAATTTATATAGGAGATATCTTTTAAAGCATATCTGTATTGAAAATGAAGACTAGGTTAGATTCATATATGGAAATTGTGGTATTTGCAGTTACACACCACCCAGTTTCACATCTTACAGAGCCTTCATCTCATGTGATCACTGGTAGCTCTTTTTTTTTTCTCTTTCCTAGGACTTTATAGAAACAACAAACTCCTTGCAGTTAGTCGTCGCTTGTCTCCTTAGAGAATGTTGAGGTTTCATAACTGTTTTTAAATCCAAATTTATGTCAATTTATTGTGCAACTCTTAAAATTCCAATTTACAAAATTCAAATTTACTTGTTCATTAAAAGAAATTAACAATAAAAATAATATCCAAAAATTATCTTAGAGGGTATTACAATCCTCCCCTCCTAAAATGTTGCACCGTCCTCCGTGCTTAATCAGTATCAACAAAATTTTGAAATAAAGCAAGAAAATTTTGTTTCATAGTTTCCAAATTTTCCCAGGTATCTTCCTCCTCTCAGTAATGTCTCCATTGTACTTTCACTTGTACAATCACCTACTTGTGAAGCTGAATTTCCCTTCTATCGAGAATGCACATTATTCCGTGTGGAAATCTGCCTCTAGTTCCACCTGTACATTATCCCAATTAATTATATGAGAGTTATTAGCAACATATATTTTTTTAAAAAGAAATATGGAAAACATCATGAATTCTTAAATAATGCAGTAAGGCCAACTAATAAGATAAAAGACCTATTCTTGCCAAAATTTCAAAAGATCCCACATATCTGGGTGCCAACTTTGCGTAAAGTACTGATCTTAACTTGCTCTTATTTGGTTTAACTATAAAAAACACATGTTCTTGTAAAGGCTCCAAAATTTGAAAATAAAAAAAATATTATTAGGCTAATCATTTACTACCTGAACTCGACATTATCTTGACTTATGCGGAATGTGTCGTACTTGTTTCTCTGCATTGTATTATCGTAAGTTGTTCTTACTTCCTTCTCTATATTTTCTTGATTTGGTTATTAGTGAAATGTTTTGTTGTCATTATGTTGCTTAATATCTGAGTTCGATAGTTATGTATTTATATGTATGTATGTTATTTCGATTGCTTACTCATTGGTTATAAAGTTCAATTACTCTTTTATGAATAATTCTGACTTAGCTTGTATTGTCAAGGGGTGGAGTGGCGGGACTTGTTTCCTTCGTAAACACACCTGGAAAGTAACTATTCTTACTTGCCTCGACAGGGATTACTTAGTTCTTATTGAACTAATGCATTTCTTTCCTTGTCACATGCAGGTGCACTTGACCATGGAAACTGACTATAAAAGTAGAACAAGAACATACTACCCATGCATCACTAGCACACAGCTTGGACAAATAGACTTACAGTCCTATCCTAGTAACTATTATTACGGTCATTAGTTATTATTTACGCAAGGCTGGGTGTTGTCTAGGCCTATGTTTGCACTGATTACCATTATGGTTTTGTAGTCTTATGACCTTGATTTAACTACTTCTCTACTTTAATATTTACATGGTATACAATGTATCAGGCTTATCATAGTATAACATGGTCCTTGGTTTATTAAAGTCTCTATGTAAAATTTTGAAAACATAACATTAGCCATTCATGGCATATTACATATTCCATGAATTATGGCTATACCCTAAGTATACAATACACATGTTGGGATTTATATGTTGCAAGGTGTTTAAACATTACAGTGCATTGTGCAGTTACATGAACTATATACTTTGGGTTTTGATTCTTAGTAATGGAAGCGAGGGTGGCGAATTTAATGTGCCTTGGAAAGCATGGGTCTCAAGATTACAGATTGGAATAGCACGATGATTTGGTTCATTTGTGAAATGGTTGCGTGAGCTCTGTCTCTGGTCTTCTTTGTGGCGTGAAGCTTTGAAGGTTGGATGCATTTCAAGGTATGTCTTCCAATCTGGTTTAGCAACATTTTCATTATTGTTCAGTTTTGTATTTCGGCATACTCCTCATCGTGGCTTTGGTTTGGCTGCAGGTTGCAAGGTTTGGAAAGTGTGGGTCGTGGGTCTCCCTAATAGTAATCACATTACCCATTACAAGTAAGCCCTGCGGTAACAAGTCGAAATTTGATCCTTCTCTTGTGTGGGTGTTTGTGACAGAGCATGAAGCTGATCGTTGGTTGACTGCTTGGTAAGGGTTTTATGGTTGCGATTTCGAAACAGGACTATCTGTAAAAAAATATGTAAATCATCCAGAGATGCATTTATGACTTGGGGTTTTTGTTTTGGGTTTAGTTCCTTCGGCCAAGACTTAAATATATTTTAGTTTTGTACAATGAATACTCTGTTAGTATCATTGGCCATGGTGATTACTTACAAGCTGTGGGATTTGTTAATATGTTTAAGTTTTAGTAATGGAGACAACAACATTGCTTGCAATGGTGTAAGGCCTTGGATACCCGACTGTGTAAATTCTTATATTCATTTATAATGGCTATTTTTTACAGTATTTGCATACTGTGTGTATCGTGGTTATGATTCTTAGTTTGGCATTAGTTGGACTATGTGTAGATTTATAATTCATATTTAAGTTCTTTATATAGATTGTTTAACATTGTTATTTTGGTGTTTGGATCCATGCCTTTAATGGAAATGGCATTCACGCCATTTAGAGTAGTGTTGGTCGCTATCGGAAGACCCGGGTTTACTATAATCAACCAACAACACCCCTAGATCACTGGCCCTTTCGGCGACAGGCCGCGAAGTGACTTGTAGTCTCACCCGAAGTGACTCTAATGGGTTGGCCAAGGAATCAAGTGTCTTGGACCAGGTTCTGTTGCAATCCTACTTGCGGCTCGCAGCTCCTCCTACTCGCGTCGCGCGACCTCCTACTCGCGTCGCGCGATCCCGTCGTCACGCAGCTCTTCAAGCCGCGAGAGGTTCCTTTACACCACCGTGCAGTCCTTCTCTATGATGCGCACTTTCCCTGACTTGCGATATCTCCAGCCTTACCGCATCGCCACGCACCATGCGACACGCAGCTCCTGCCCAACGCGAAGTCCTCAACCTGCGATATCGCGAACCACAGCTTCTCTGCCGGTGCGGTATCACCTCTCTGTGATATCCTACCTCCACGGTTTAGCGCACTTAGCGTTGTTCGTGTTGACGTGCAAGTCCTAACATACAAATCTATTCAATACTGCAACCCATAACTGTTTTACGCAAAGCATAAATAAACATACCACATACTAGAGACTTTTAACCTACGTTTATCCTTCTATGCTGTTGTGAACCGATTAACACATTCATTCATTAAACTGTAAACAAAGTCCATGAAATAACTGAGAAATGCATAAGTAAACATAACACATAAACCAGTCGCATAACATGGATTTTAACGTGGTTCACCTCCAGGATGGAAGTTACGTCCACAGAACTGTGTTTTCTATTATAGCTCAAGGGGAAGGTAACACACAGTTCTGCTGCACCGCATATGAAGCTCAAGATATTCTCTCTTAGATCTCTCTTCTCTCTATATTGCTCTCTTACAATATACTCTTCCCTCTCTGTCGATCCCTGCGGATCGTTACATGCATGCTCTATGAGCCAGCTACTGGTTACAGTAAGATTGCTACCGCTAATAATAGAACCAGAGCTGGACTCTACAACAGTCTAATACTCTACAGAGCGACTAGCTAACAGTCTAAGTGCCCAAAAATCATCAATAAGCTGACCAACTAACCAACCCTTTTACAATACAAAATATATCCTTTTATAGGCAGCCCGAAGGTCTTGCCATTACAACACTGTGGGCCTGTCCCAGCAGTAACCCAAAACCCTAATTAGTGACAGTCGGCCCTTTTTGTACTTGAGGTAGCTGCTTTTTGTCACACCATAGCTCTCTGCGGTCTTCCATGCTTCCCGACACTGATCATGGGTACTATGCACCGCTTCTCTTTTCTGTCCTTCGCCTTTAATGCTTCAGCCTCGTTGCTCCTTCTACTTTATGAGGGTCGCTGAGCCCTCCTGTCTTCTGCCACTGCCTTCAATGCAGTGGTTGAGCTCTCTCTTCTCGGTCGCTCAGGTACCCTTGCCTTCTTGACTTTTATATCTTAAAAGTTATGGTTTTCGGCTCTGCTCTCCAGCTGGAAACGTGCTACAGCGTCGTAGCTCTGTCTTAACTTCTTTCCGCCAAAACTTATCATTCCGCCAAAACTAGCAGCTTCTTCTGTAGCTGGGGGACCCTGCTCCAACAGTCCCCTAACACTTACTTGTGGCTCGTCCTCAAGCCACCTGTAGCGGGCTTCTCCTACTGCAGCTTTGCCTTGGCTTCCTGCGAAGCCCTCTACAACTTGTCACGAAGTCCTGTGACTTCTTTCTGCATCACTTCGACACTCTCTTGTGACGAATCAATCAAAGCTTGACTAATACTAGCGTCTTCTGTGGCGTCGGTTTTCTCCCTGGTGGTAGTGAACTCCTTCATTTTTTGTTCAACCGTATCAACTATCTCTGCGATTTGCTCTTGATACGGTTGAAGCAGGTCATTGATGTGAATCTCCTTTGTTCTTAATTGCTGCGCTTCCTGCTGCAAATAGTTCATCTCCTTTGTCTTCCTCATCTTTTGAAGAGCTGTCGAGCCCTTAATTTCTTCTTTCATTGCCGCAGCAGTATTCTCTATCTGCTGAATACTTTGCTGGATTTCTATTTTCTCTGGTAGCTCATCTAACTCAGCCCATGTGTTTGTCGCCTCGGTTAGTACTAACCATGCTTCGTCGATGCGAGACTGCATCTACGCCGAAGTGAGTCGAAGGGCTTCTACTTGCGCTTTTTGGTCTGCCTGGGAGGTGTCGCGTATGCGAGCCTCAAGCTCAGCGATCTGTACCTCATGGTCTGCCTTCAGCTTGGCCACTTCTACATCCATCCTAGTCATGGTTTCTTCCAGAGCCTTTGCTCTATCTACTACTCTTCTTAGCTTTTGCGGAACTGGTAAGGCAAACTCAATGTTACATTGGGACAGTTCCAATGTAATGCTCTGCAAAACTTGAGAAAGATCTTGCTCTCTTTCCTCATATGTTCGTACTTCATCTGCCCTTTTCTGAACACTGATAGCAAGTACTGCATTTTGTTGCTTCAGCTGCATATTCTGCTGGTAAGTCTCAAGCTCTCTACTCTTGATTTCTGCACCTAAATACTGTTGGATCATATGCAACTGGTCAATATGAAACTCTGCAAGGTTAACTTCAATGGACTGTCTAAACTGAACTGGTGGGTCCTTCATTGTGGTAGGGAATCGGATACTCCCTGGTGGAATTAACACGGTATTGAGGCGATCTTTTGCTAAGCTTTCCTGGCGGGATATCGGTGGTGCCGAGGTTTCTCCGGTTTTCGTCTTTTCAGGTGGAATGTACCTCATGGCAGTCTTCTCTGTAATCATTCTTAAGTCTAGAAGTTGCTTTTCGACTGCGCTCTGGCTCTTTTCCTGTGACTCCTTCATCGCATCAAGTGAGTCCTTCAATGTGTCACACATCCTTGTTGCGATGAGTTCATAGTCATCGTCTGTCAATGCGGTCTTCAGAGTTGGCTTTGAGGTTTTCTGTTTTTTCTTCTGTTGCGTCCTTGGTGGCCCTTGTTGTGAAGGTCTCTTCTTTTCCCCTGGTAGTAGTTCCTCTACTGAATATTGCGTCTGGGTGTCTGTGTTATCTTTGTCCTTGTCCTGGTGCTCTGTCTCTGCACTGTTTGACGATAGCGGTGCGGTATCTTGATATTCATGTTTCCATTGGTCGTCGAAGTCTCTTATGACTCCTTCAACGTCCTGGGATGTCATCCTAAACGAGCCAGTAGCCCAATCATCCCGCTTAGTCTTTTTCGGTCGCAGATAGATTAAATGGCTATCTGCCATAAAATTAAGCCGGCTATCATACATGTCTACAATCTTCGTGCTGAGCCATGGTGTCTCTTGAATGACCTTCATCAACAGCTTATAGTAGTCATGGAATACCATCGCATTGATTACTTTCTTGGCTGGGCGGTTGGTCTCCCATAAGCTGGCATAGCGCACTCCTTTGGGCGTGCCGCCTGCTATCTGTGGAAATTGAGTATGGGGTGGTTCCTTCCATCCGACAAATGCACAAAGTATAAGCAACCACAAAAAATGGAAAGGGTGGTTGGCTTCATCCTGAGCTGCCAAGAAATCTACTTGCAGCATATTTAATAAGAATAGAGACCAATTGAACTGTTCCCCCTCTGTGACCTGTATGGCCAAGTGAATTACGGATCCTGTAACTTCCTTTGGTCGAAATTTGGTTAGCAGTTTGCCCGCGAGCAGACTAGAGGTGAATCTAAGTGTCTCATTTGGTATGCTTGAAATGTCATAACCCCGTCCTCCTCTCTGTAGCTGATATTTAGTTACTAGGGCTTGTGGCAACTTGGAGTCCTTGATTTTTCCTGTTGTCTGTATATCAGGGTGTTTACCCGTCTTGGACAGGCCGGTGATACGATGTATCAAATCAATGTTCAGGTCGACCTTGTTTCCTAACTAGAGGTACCCTCCGTGTATGCAAGAGAGTAAAATGCGTACCATGGCGTTAACCCCTGGACCCCGTCCAAAATGAGGTAATCTCAGCAAATTGAGCAGTCCTGACCGCTCAAGAATCTGGACATGCGGCAGGGGAACACATTCATCTCTCCCTGTCCTTGCGTTCTTCTCAATCTTTAGATAGCTATCCAGCTTAAACTGAGGATATGTCTTACCCTCTGCCAGGTTATAATATACAAATTTAACAACAGCAGCATATCCTACTAGATCTCCATTTTCCTTTACTCGAGAATCAATGGGTGGTATGGGAACAATATACTTAGCGTTCTTAGAAATTTTTGCTGCTGGTGCGCCTTCAACTCGTTTTATCATGTAGTCTGTTCCGCTGTGAACTTCTTCCTCACGCTCTGAACCAAATTCATTGTTGACCTGAAATTGGCTCCTCGTTTGCGGTTGTTGTCTGGTCTGTGACGAACTTGGCGGAGACCTCTTTAGTGGCGTTGTCATAGCTCCAACAAGGCCGTGATGTTGAAATCTTCTTAAAATGTTTGCTATCGGCTCATCTTCGGACATACCCCACTCAGTACAAAATGGCGGATGTGCACTGGCTGCAACTTCTGAAAATCACAGCACTCTGTAACCACTTACTCTGGACACAGAACTCTTAACAACTTAACTCTATGGCTCTCGGTTTTTCTGCAAATGTAACCGTCCCACTTGAATACTTTCTACTTTTATGCCCAATACGATAATCCCGGATGCAACGGTCATCTAGACTGGACCCGTCGGTCGTCATTAATGCCTGGACAAGACCACACCCGCCATCCGATCCCTAATAAATGCGGAAATCCAATCGAATTTCCCTCGAAACGTGTGTGCACAGGCGTCGGTCCTGTCGAAGATTTGCCAAATCTAGAAAAATTGATTATACTGCTGCCAAATCTACGGCAAGATATATCGATCATTTCCTCATTAACTACCTGTCAGATGGTGACGTGACTGGCTCTCTGTCGGTTGCAAAACTGAGTACGTGGCACGGGGAAACATCGCGCTGCTACGATGCGACTCCGCATCACCTGCATAAAACAATACCTTTTTTTTTCGATTCCTCATACTTAGAATAATACCTGCCGGTGTAGACTAGTTCCCGGTGCGATGCCTCCTTTCAACTACACTAGACATCTGCACCACATAGACTGGTTAAGAGGCGGGGTGGCTATCACTATAGGGCTTGAGCCTACTGTCATTAATCCATGTGGGCAAAATCTCCCCATTCAGCTGGCTGAGCTGAACGGCACCTCCCTCTGTGACTTGCTGTATCTGATATGGCCCCAGCCAATGTGTCTTGAAATTCCCTAGAAACTTAATGAATTTGCTATCATAGAGGAGCACCAGGTCTCCGATCTGGAAAGTCTTATTCTTAATGTGTCTGTCATGCCAAGCTTTTTCTCGTGCCTTCTGCACTTTCTGATGGAATCCGGCAATGAACCTATCTTCTTCTAAGGCAAGCAGTTGTGCTAGCCTTTCTTCGACTGTGTCTGTATCTGTCATCCCGGTAATCTGAGCAATTCTTAAATTGGGAAGAATATACTCCATAGGCATAACAGCTTCCTGCCCATACACCAAGCTGAAAGGTGTGTGTCCCGTAAGTTTCTTACATGTGGTCCTGTATGCCCATAATACAGCGTTAACTCTGAGGTCCCAATCATTTCTTTGGTTATTGCCGATCTTAGTAAGAGCATTTTCTAAAATTTTATTAAAGGCCTCCACCGTACCATTAGCCTATGGGTGGTAGGGGGTGCTCTTATGGTGCTGAATCTGGAATTCTTCTGTCAATGCCTCAATAGTGTTGTTCAAAAAATGCGTGCCTTGATCACTTATCAAAATTACTGGGCATCCAAATCTACTGATGATGTTTTCAAAAAGGAACTGTGCAGCTGTAGCAGCATCACAATTTCTTACTGCTTTGGCTTCTACCCATCTGGTGAGGTACTCTATTCCAGTGATAATATATCTCGCACCAGTGCACTTTCCTGGTGGGTTGATAGGACCCACAAAATCTATAGCCCATTTTTCAAATGCGCGCAACGTGACCTGCGGTCGCAGCGGCATTTCATCGCGTCGCGAGGGTTTTCCTACCCTTTGGCAGATATTGCAGCATCTGCAAAATTCCTTGGTGTCTTTATGCAATGTAGGCCACCATAATCCTGCCTCTAGGATTTTCTGCGCAGTCAGTTTTCCTGCGAAATGACCTCCTGCAGTTCCTGAATGACCCTCTTTGATGATAGTGTCTTTTCATGCGGCATCACGCATCTGCGTAGAACTTCATCCGGACCTAACTTGTATAGGTGTCTTGCGATGAGGGTGAAGTCTGCTGCTTTAACAACCAACTGCTTCTTTTGCTGCTTAGTAAACTCATCAGGTGCTACTCCTGTAGTGAGGAAGTGGATAATGTCGGCATAGTACTCATCTGCGATCTGTATGGAAAACAACGATGCATCTGGCAGATTGTCGTCTAGGTTACTTGGCTCTTCTCCTGAGTCTAACCGCGACAAATGATCAGGTCCTGCATTTAGTCTTCCTGGTTTAACAATGATTTCAAAATCATACTCCTGAAAGAGGAGTAACCATCTGCAGATTCTCCCCCCTAACACTGGCTTATTGACCAAGTATTTTAGCGCAGAATGGTCAGTGAACATCTTAAACGGGGCACCCAACAGGTAGTGCCTGAACTTCTGCAGCACGTATACCATAGCTAGGCCTTCTCTTTCTGTTGTGGTGTAGTTCTTTTCTGCTATCGATAGCTTTCTACTGGAGTATGCGATAGGATGGTCGATATCTCCTTCTCCTGGTTGTGTTAGAACAACCCCTAGTGCTATGCCAGATGCATCAACATGTACATGAAATGGCTTAGTCCAGTCGGGAAATACTAGGATGGGTGCTGTAACCATCTTCTCCTTAAGTATGTCTAGACTCTGCTGACATTCCTCGTTCCATAGGAACTTTACATCTTTCTTTAGCAATTTCTCCATCGGCGCTGTAATCTTTGCGTATCCCTTGATGAACTTTCTGTAGTACCCGGTATGACCAAGTACTGTCCTCAGTTGCTTGAGTGAATTGGGTGCTAGAAGGTTTACAATGATAGTGATCTTCATGGGATCTACCATCAAGCCTTGTCTGCAAACAATGTGTCCCAACAAAATACCAAATGGTGCACAAAATATACATTTCTTCAAGTTTAGAGAAATTTGGTACTGCCTACATTTCTCTAACATCAGTCTTAGATCTCTTACGTGCTTGTCAACAAGTCCAAATACAGTCCAATCATCAAAATATGCTTCTAAGAACTTATGGATGTATTCTTTAAAGACAACAACTACTACTCTAGAAAAGATAGATGGTGCATTCTTAAGACCAAAGGGCATTACCGTATACTGGAACGAGCCCCATTCTGTTGCAAAGGTGGTCTTGGATCGATCTTATGGATGTATTCTGATCTGATGGTAGCCTGAAAAGCCATCAGTGAAGGAGTAGACCTCCTGTCCTCCCACGTTGTCTAATACCTCATCAGTGAATGGTGTCGGAAATGGATCGTGAAGCGATGCATCGTTGAGCTTGCACAGATCGACACAAATCCTGATGTCCCCTTTTGTTTTCTTCTCTTGCACGACCATAGGGCTAACCCATTCGCTTTCTTCTACCGGCTCAATGATGCTTGCTGCTAGCATCTTATCAATTTCATCCTTTACTTTTTCTTTGTAGCGCGGATTCAATCTATATGGGCGCTGCTTAACTGGTCTAGCATCCTCCTTCAATGGTATCCTCATGAATCCCAGGTCTCCAACTATTCCCTTCATCTCTGTGAACTTGGTGGGAAATAGGTCCTGATAGTCATGTAGCAGATCTACAATCTGTCTGACTGTTTCATCATTCTAGTAGTCTCCAATAGAGGCAAACTTAGGTTCTGCGTCTGTGCCAATATTGATCTTTTTAATCTTGATGGGCTCAGTGATTGCTGGAATCTCTAACTGTGGTCCCTCAACATCGTGAGTCCCTTCTGAT
Source organism: Pseudotsuga menziesii (assembly GCA_001517045.1). Taxonomy (NCBI): domain Eukaryota; kingdom Viridiplantae; phylum Streptophyta; class Pinopsida; order Pinales; family Pinaceae; genus Pseudotsuga; species Pseudotsuga menziesii. The sequence goes on from LPNX010538503.1 coordinate 156,709, forward strand.
TCTGAAATGTTGGTGTTGCGAGGGTCCTCATCCTCATCTTCATTGTCTGGCTTTGTTGCCAAGTTATAGCATTCTAGCGCGTCTTGCAACTGGATGGCCCACTCAGGTTGAGCCTGCACTGGGATGGTACAGTCCTCAAATATCTTGATCTTGATTATGTCTAGGGCCTGAGCAACACTTGGATGTTCTGATTCAAACGAAAAGGTGAGTAGGAAGCTGTCTGTCATAAGTGACCATGTGGTCGTCCCCTTGCGCAACTCGGTCTCTGTATACCAGTTCCTTGGAACTGTGTCCAATGTGTGGATGAATCTGTGGACCCATTCATCCTCAGGAATGTCCGACTAGTTCTGTTCACATGCCTGAATGTGTGTTCTGGGATCAGTTTCTCCTATGTACTTCCGCTAGACATACTCTCTGTCGTCAGAAAATCTGATCGCCACCAGTCTTTTTATATCTTCCCATGATGCGATATTCTCTTTATGCGCATACCACCATCTTGCAGGTGTGGCTCGAACTGCAAGGTCCATAGCTGCGATCCTCTGCTCATAAGGAATCTGTTGCTCAAACTGTTCAAAAAAGTCCTAGATATCTGTCAGAGCATGATATGATGGAATCTCAGCGATCTCTGCACCAATCCATCGCAGTGACTTACTGATAAACGTACATCTGCGCACTGAGACTTCGTAAAGTCTGTTCAGAATCCGATGTGCATGAGCTGTCGCATTGCCAACTAATGATCCCTTCTGCGGTTGGATTGATGTAGTCGTTCTGGTTCGCAGTCATCTGGTAGAGACTATCTATGTTATGTGCCTCCTCCTCTGCTCGGATAGGTTCGATGTATCTAGGACCCTGGTGAGGATCTAATGGTGCAATGACCCGGATTTGTGCATCCTCGAAGGTCATTTGTCTCCTTTTTAAGTCCATGACAGCCTTGCTACCGATCTCCCAATCGATGCTTAATAATGCTGGATACAGTCAACTGTCGCCAATGATTTCTATAACCTCAAAGTCCGCAAAAGTGCGAACTACGTCAATGTCAACTGGCACCTGCGGTAGTCGACCCAATGGTGAGACTCGCTGTTGGTTAGCTAATCTTAGGTGGATAGGGGATCTGACTAACTGAGGGCTACCCATCTATTCCCATGTCTGCTTAATCAGAACATTCACCTCTGATCCTATATCTAAGACAACCTCGTCCATTTCAAACTCGCCAATCTGCGCCGTGAATTTCATCTCTCTTCCAGTCCTTGTATGTCCTGTAATATTATGGACAGGGCAGTGTGCACTGCCCGAGAGAGAGGGTTGCTGACACTGATCTATCATGCGCTGTAGCTCACCGACAGCTTTGTCATTTCTTAGGAGTTTCAAGAAACTGTGTAGGAAGGATTGTACACTTCCTGTCGATTCATCCTCGTCGCATCTTCCTGATGTGGTAGCCTGTGGTATCTGCTCAGGGTTATCGCCACAAGGTGCTTGCTGCGGTATGCCCCTAGACGGCGGTACCTGCGATCCTGATAGTGTAGGTTCATCAAAGGAAGCTTTGGCTTCATGAAATGTCTCTTTATTCTTCTGTAGGTCGAGTGCTGTTACTTTACTAGGAGCTCTGCGCACCCACTCGTGACTGGTGTTCTTTTCGGTCTCCTGCGATGTCCCACTGGTGGAAGCACTGCTACGAGTCACAATATTGACTCTTGGTTCTGGTTCTGCCTTCTCAGTAACAATAAGTTGGATGTTCTAGTGTACGGCTGGTTTAGGGTCTTTGATCTTAGCTATTAAGATAGGACACTCCTCTATAGTATGATCATAAGATTTGCAGTAGTTACAAGTGGTAGTGGGGTTCTGACAGTCCCTAGCATAGTGTCCTACAACTCCGCAGTTATAACAAGTGATTGGTCCACAACCACGGCCAAAACCTTCTCCTCTGCCGAAGCCTCCTCCACGGCCTCATCCTCTGAATCCTCCTCCACGTCCACCATAAGCTGGATCAGGATGTGGTCCTGCTATTGGACCCTGTGTGTCTGCTTGAACTCTGTACACGTCATGTTTTCTATCTAACATGACATCATAGGCTCAACAATTCTGTTCATCATGTCCGACAGAACTGTAGAAGACACAGTATAGGTTCTTTGGTGTCTGTACATATTTCTGAAGTAAAGGGAATTGCTGAGGTGGGTGTCCTTGTGTTTTGCATATTTCACACCATGGCCCTTGCGGTCGTGGTAAGGGGCTAGGAGCCCCTGACGCTAAATATTTTGCAAAGACTGGACAGTTGTCTTTGGTATGACCCTGTGCTCTACATCGCAAGCACCATATGTCTTTCATAACCTCTTTTCCTTTCTTAAGTTCATGTATCTGTAACGTAAGGTTGGCCAACTAGTTCTGTAGAGTTGTCATGCCTGTACTAGTTTCTGCTAAAGGTGAAGCTTCTAGCTTCATTGCCATCTCCAACGCGTCATCCTGCATCTGGAGTTTCTGCTGCATTAATGGCACTCTGATGTGACGGAGCAGTGCTGCAATAAACCATTCCTTATGCTGCTCCGAGGCAAACTCAAAACTTACTTGGTCTATAAGAGCTTTGAATTTCTGGTCAAAGTCCCATACTGACTCTAATGGTAGCTGCTTAATATCCTTGAGCTCTGTAATGCACTGAGACTCAGACTTAGGTTTCTTAAATTCTTTAATCATGGCATTCTTGACCTGGGCAAGTGTCATGGGTACTGTGGTATACTTTATGTACCATGTTGAGCTCGATCTCTGAGTGTAGTGACCAACTGTACAAGTTTAAGGTTATCGTCGTTGATTGTTTTAATGGTCCAAATGGCTTCACATAGGAACCAATGCTATTTTGGGTCCTCTGCTCCTGTACCCTTAAAGGTAGGTAGCCTCATATCGTCTCCCATTCTATTTCTCTGTGGTGGGTTCTGATTGACTGGATTACTACCACTCAACGGTGTAGGTAAAGGTGATGTAGCGGTAGTAGGTACTATCTGTGAGCTACTGGATGGAGTGCCTACGGGATTACTTTGAGCTCCTGTCTGTTTCTGTGGGGTATAGGGCTGGTAAGGGACACCCCTCTCTGGCTCTTCTGTGGTACTAGGACTCGGTTGTCTAATATTGTCTGAACTATCTCCAAATACAGGAGAGCTGAAAGTTACTTTATATTTCTTGCCACTACGTGTTCGTCCAATGTCATCAAAATCACTTTCGAACTCTTGTGACATTACTATCTTTACTTATTCATCTGAAATCATGTCCATTACTCCTTTTTCATATAGCAGCATCTTAATGGATAAGTTTAGAGATTTTAGGTACTTACCACGATATCCTTTGAAGAAGTACCGCTCAGCCTCGCTGAAGCTCTTTCTCTGGTCAACTGCAAATTCTGTAACGAAGCCTCCTAGCACACTCACAAGCCAGAAGTCCACTGCTCTTGTTAAGGAATTGTCGAGACTCTGTACAGTCTGAATCAGCTCCGATGTCCAGACAATGTTTCTTTTCTTTTTGAATATATCCCTATCTGTCAACTTGGATAACCAGTCGAAAAGTTCGTTTCCATAGGTTGCAAAAAATATGGCGTGTATGTCCGAAGCGATATGCTTTTCTAGCCAGGCCTCTGTGCTCAGTTTAGGGCTCCGATTTTCTTTCTTGGCAAACTCCCTTAAGTTTGAATCCAGCCACTGGTGAAACTCTTCTCTAGTAGGATGCCAACAGAACATTAGTGCTCAGTTGTTCAAAACCGGCAACGGAACCATTTGTTGGTCGCTATGGGTAGACCCGGGTTTATTATAATCAACCAACAACACCCCTAGATCACTGGCCCTTTCGGTGACAGGCCGCGAAGCAACCTGAAGTCTCACCCGAAGTGACTCTAATGGGTTGGCCAAGGACTCAAGTGTCTTGGACCAGGTTCTGTTGCAATCCCACTTGCGGCTTGCAGCTCCTCTGGATGCAAGATCTCCCTCTGTGTCTGTGTGTCGCGTGAACTCCTGCTCGCGTCACGCGATCCCGTCGTCATGCAGCTCTTCTAGCCGCGAGAGGTTCCTTTACACCACCGTGCGGTCCTTCTCTATGATGTGCATTTTCCCTGACTTGCGATATCTCCAGCCTTACTGCATCTCCACGCACCGTGAGACACGCAGCTCCTACCCAACGCGAAGTCCTCAACCTGCGGTATCGTGCACCGCAGCTTCTCTGCTGGTGCGGTATCACCTCTCTGTGATACCCTACCTCCACGGTTTAGCGCACTTAGCCTTGTTCGTGTTGATGTGTAAGTATTAACATACAAATCTATTCAATACTGCAACCCGTAACTGTTTTACGCAAAGCATAAATAAACCACATACCACATGCTAGAGACTTTTAACCTACGTTTATCCTTCTATGCTGTTGTGAACCGATTAACACATTCATTCATTAAACTGCAAACAAAGTCCATGAAATAACTGAGAAATGCATAAGTAAACATAACACATAAACCAGTCGCATAACACGGATTTTAACGTGGTTCACCTCCAGGATGGAAGTTACGTCCACAGAACTGTGTTTTCTATTATAGCTCAAGGGGAAGCTAAAACACAGTTCTGCTGCACTGCATATGCAGCTCAATATCTTCTCTCTTAGATCTCTCTTCTCTCTATATTGCTCTCTTACAATATATTCTTCCCTCTCTTTCGATCCCTGCGGATCGTTACATGCATGCTCTATGAGCCAGCTACTGGTTACAGTAAGATTGCTACCGCTAATAACAGAACTAGAGCTGGACTCTACAACAGTCTAATACTCTACAGAACGACTAGCTAACAATCTAAGTGCCCAAAAATCATCAATATGCCGACCAACTAACCAACCCTTTTACAATACAAAAGATATCCTTTTATAGGCAGCCCGAAGGTCTTGCCATTACAACACTGTGGGCCTGTCCTAGCAATAACCCAAAACCCTAATTAGTGACAGTCGGCCCTTTCTGTACTTGAGGTAGCCGCTTTCCGTCACACCACATCTCTCTGCGGTCTTCCATGCTTCCCGGCACTGATCATGGGTACTATGCACCGCTTCTCTTTTCTGTCCTTCGCCTTCAATGCTTCAGCCTCGTTGCTCCTTCTCCTTTATGATTGTCGCTAAGCCCTCTTGTCTTCCACCGCTGCCTTTAATGCAGTGGTTGAGCTCTCTCTTCTCGGCCGCTCAGGTACCGTTGCCTTCTTGACTTTTCTATCTTAAAATTCATGGTTTCCGGCTCTTCTCTCCAGCTGGAAACGTGCTACGGCATCATAGCTCTGTCTTAACTTCTTTCCACCAAAACTTATCATTCCACCAAAACTAGCAGCTTCTTCTGTAGCTGTGGGACCCTGCTCCAACAAGTAGCGACTGTGTAATGGACTAATGAAATGTCGGTTTATGGATTAAATCGTGGGTTTTTAATTTGTTACTTGTGTATTTATAAAAGAGGTCGTGATTGTGGGATTTATAGTACAAAATAATGTCGTGTTATTTTCTTAGCATTGACTAAGGATTTAATGGCTTTATGATGGGGTTTATTGTTTTGCATAACTCGTCGTGAGCCATGTAAAAGATATAGCATGTAATTTTAAATTGGTTTTCTTATTACTGTATGTGAATATAATGCATTACATCTCGTATGATTGATTTGGTAGAGAATTTGGGAAACATTGAAAGAGCAACAGTTTCAGGATATGTTTTATTCTTTATGGCAATTGATTTTATTAGCGTGGTCTATGTAGTTGATAACTGAAACCTTACAGTGTTTGGTAAGGATGATAGTGAATCCTATAGGATTCGAGGTGGTGATTTTTAAATGTATTATGGGTGACCTCCACAGGATTCGATCGTCGATCACGAGGGATGTAAACGATGATTAATTAAATGACTTTTTTTTTGAATTCATTCCCACTAGATTCGATCCTGTGACTTCTTCCATTTATAAACTACATTTTAATGAGTTCTTTGTTTAGAATTATGGTTGACTTATTTTCTTGAAATTTCCTTATGATATACGATTTGGATATATGTATTTTGTGTTATTAATATTCTTGCGATGATTCTCACATACCTTAGAGGTCTTTGATAGCTTCATTCTATAATAGATTTATAATATTTTTTAAATTATAAAGTGACTTCAGACCATTATAGGTCTTGATGGCATTAGTTGGGCATTTAATTTGTTATTTTGGTTTATGGTTCTATTTATAATAAACAATTTACAAATGTTTTGTTTCTTAGATTCAGTTTAATATATACTAGTTTTTAATGTGTTTTTTAATTATGTTCTAAAGTTTTGTTTAGATTTTATACTAAAAATATAGATACTAGATTGTCTACATAGTTTTAAATACAGGTCTACTGGGTGTGTGTGTGTGTGTGTGTGTGTGTGTGTGTTTTAAGTATTTCTAGTTCTAGGAAAATAAATTTAACAACAGGGAGTAACTTATAGACAAGAACTTAGAAATAAAACATAAACCCTTAATTTATAAAACAGGAAATGATTTTGCAAAAATAAACTAGAAAACAAAACCCTTAAATAGTTGGTTCGGAAAATGAATTTCAAAAATGAATTATAGAACAAAACTTTCACATTCATAGATAGGTTAAGAACTATAGAATGGATGACCTATTTTATAGCAGACATCTCATACATAATCTCTAACATCCTCTAAAATTCACAAAAAATTAAATTTTTTCTATGTGATATTAAATGCTAACTCATAGTCAGAAAAGCTAGTTTAATAATTAACTTAGTCTAGTTTAACATATAGATTACAAGAAAATATATTAATAGAAACTTAAGATTTATTTCTATTTTGTGAACTGTAACTAAAAGGATACAAAATTTTACTTACTAACTTGTAAGTCACATGTTACTAACCGTATTCAGTCTATATTGATATTCAGTCTTGAATAAATTTTTTTTGAAAGTTAATGAATTTTAAATTATTGAATTCTGATCATTGGTTGCTTGTAAGAATGTGTATGATGCTGATGATTATCTTCTTTAGAAAGTGTAAGATTATTATGGTTGTTTTTCTTTTCTTACTGAAGGTGATTTGAGGTTATCCTTAGGTTTACTTAGATTTTTCAAAGCAAACACAGATCTGATGCTTGTACAAGACTCACAGGTAAAACTTACTTCCAGGTTTATGATGTAAGAAAACTAAAACTCGAAATACCAAACGAGTAAGATATAAAGGATCCTTAAACTCCATTTAATGTCTATATTATCGAAGTGGAAGAGTTCCTATGCCTATAGAAAAGACTACTCTACTTAGGTAAGAATTTGAGTTGACAGCGTGATTATTTTCTCTAACAGATAAATTGTGGTAATAGTCATCCAACATGTTTTCAGTTGAATGCAGTATTATGAGCCTAAATACATTCTCCATGTTTTATAACTATTCACTTTGCCATGTTAACCTAGAAATTACCTTACCATCAAAATTAACATCATTAATTTTTCACTAGAAACTAACTACAAAAATAAACCAACCAAACTAGGAATATATAATTGATTCATAACAAATACACTATCCTAGGTATATATATTTGATGCATAACAAATACACTAACCTAGGAATATAACCAATGCATAAAAGTAATACTAAAACCTAGTTAAAAACTTCACAATGCATATGTAATCTTGTTTAATATTTTTATTTGTTTTCGACAAATATAATAGTTTACAATTAGCATATATCACACGGTTATGAGTGGGTTAAACTATATCAACATACAAAGAATTTCAAGGTTAGTGGAAACCATGTGGTGGTTGCTCGTTAGATCAATAGTTTTGGTGATAAACCCTATGCAACAACATTCAAATCCTTACCCTAAAAACTCGCTTGGTTTCATTTGTTGTTTACTTTTGGAAAGGGAGAGTGGGTCGACAGGCTCTCGGCCTCATCGGGTCTCTACAACAAAGGTTACCTTTACATTGGCCATGGTGTTAACATGTTTTAATACTGGGTTCTTATCCATTTTTTCTTTTCTTCGAGCTTGGTCATGGCGTTAACAGGTTGTAAGCCTTGGGTTCTTATCCATTATCGTTTCCTTAGACTCGGTCATGGAATTAGCAGGCTCACTGCTATGGTTCTTTTCCATCATCGTTTCCTTCAGACTCGGCCATGGTGTTAGGAGGCCCATTGCTCTAGTTCTTTGCCATAGTTTTTCCTTCGAGCTCAATGCTGAAATCGGTAAGTTGAACAGAACCTCCACACATTCCTTATTTTGTTTGTTTATACTAAGCTATAAACTCACATCTCTAAATCGTTGTTTTTTGATGTAGGTGAAGAAATACAGTTGAATATTTGAAGGTGATGAGTTGAAGCAGAAGGGTGTGAGCAATTAGGCTTTGAGTATGGCTCGGTCCCCACCCTGAGGTACCGTTCATCATTGGTGTGTGTGGCATAAGATATCAAATGTGTCCTGTAGAATGTTACTACAACGTTTAAATTTTACTTGTGTTCAAATAATGATTGTTTTTGGCGAAAAGGTAGAGGCCGTATGGTCATTTTTAGTGATAACCCTTATGGTTTCATAAATGAGATACATCTCTTGTAATAAATGGTTTTGGGTAAAGGTAAAATTTTTCCACAGTCTTTTTATTTGTTTTGCATACCGTGATTAAGTTATGTGGAAGCTTTCAGCCATTGTAACTCTTTCGTGGCTTCAAAACTGTTAAGGTATTTTGGTTTAAGAGTTTATCGATGTGGCGACTGTAACGATTAAATGCTTGGTAAAATTGAAATCTTTGTTTATAATTATTTTCTTCCTATTATTAAATTGAGCACATAGATATGTAGACAAAAACGCAACTCACAGGATAGATCACACAATTTACTCAGTTATTGAAGAATGAAACAGTGCAAAAATGGCTTGACTCCTGATTTAGACATATGACCAAATTGGACAAGGGAGGATTAATAATACTAACACCCCCCATGAATTCTAACTTGGAAAAAATATGGGCCCTGGTAACTAATACCATAGGTCACCCATTATATCAAGTAAAGTAAAGTAACTGCTAAAAAACAAGGTGCTAGGAAAAAACCGCATGGGGAAAAAACCCCCCCTCTAATTAAGCAAGGTAGAATCAGAATACATCTAGTTATTCTATGCACAGGTATCCTAGGGCCTAGCATGTGAACCTATCCATCATTATGTGTAGAGGAATATTCCTCTTTGGAAGAAGAATAATATACTCAACTAAATCAGAAATATAGACAGCTCCCGGATGAAGACTGGACCCATGCAGAGCAACTAAAGTCAACTGATAAGTGAGAAAATATTCTTGAGGATTCAGAACATGTGGGGAATACTAAAGAAACTGATATGTTGCAGCCATGAACAGAAAACCAAGAGCGGAAAGAACAGCCCCAAGTGTTAGGAGCAAGTGTCCAGGCGGATGCAGAAAATCTTCCTCTTTACTAGTTCTGTGAGGAGATGAGCATGTGATCAATGGTAGAAAAGCACTGGGACTATTGAGAGAAAATGATTGAGATGCATAGTACAATATATATTTTTAAATATCTAATGGATCACATAATAAAATATCATCAACCTCATATGAGGAAACTAACACCAAATCCCCATCAGGAGTTTTGAAGAGAAAGTGAGGTACTTGATTTTTCACACCAGAATTGGTGAGAGCAGCTACAAGCATGAATGAAAGCTCTTGGATTTTAAAATATGAACTAAATAATATCAGATCATAAAGTAAATCATATTTAAACAGGTTCAAAACAGATCCAAAACTGTGAAATGGAATCAAATCCCCAGCAACAGTTTTGTAGGAGACTTGCGGTACTTGTTTCTTCACACCATTGATGACAACAACTACAAGAAGTACTAAAAGATTATGAATTTGATATATTAAATCAAGAAATATTAGATCATATCTAAATAATATCATATCACATCCAATAAGGTTAATATCATATTCAAATAAATGGTTAACCGAGACTATGGATGCACAGCTTTCTTCTTCTTCACAATTTTGAATTTTGGTGCATGCAATCCTGCATAAATTTGCTAGAAAATCTAGATCATGGGGAGCGAATGGATCACTCTAGTCATCTGATATTTCTTCAAAAATATCCAAGGTATCACATATTTTCACACCAGTAGCAACATTAGAGGGAGAACAATCAACTTTCTCTTCACTTTTGGAAGCAATTACTGGTAAATTTTGCACAGAATTTAAAGGAATATCACTAGTGAATGTTTGCATGGAAGTGAAGCAGTATTTTTCTTCAATATCAGAGATTCGAATGTCTTCTTCTGTTTCAGCAATATGAGGTTATGAGATATCAGAGATCTCATAAACTTCTGGTGCATCAGGAGAAGATCAGGAGAAGGAGTCACTGCATGGAGACTGTCTTGAATTCGAATTGACTGTGTAGAAGCTTCTGCTTCTTCTTCATCTTGAACAACTTCATAAGAGAGAGTGGAGGCTGAGAATTTTGGATCAAAAGTTATTATGGTGCTGGATATTCTCTCGAAAATGCTATTATGATCCTCATCAATTACTCCAAAGGTTCTGTCCAATCTTGTTTAGAGTTCCTTCGGGTCTTTAATAGATCTACTGAGGTAGCACAAGCTACGAGAAAGACCTGTTGCTATTCTTCAGAAAGATCCATCACTTTTATTCAGCTAGTCAATATCACTAAAACACTCTTTACCGATTCCAATAGACACTCGACAGAGACCTTGTCTCGTTAAATATGAAATCATCTTCTTCTTCCATTCTGAATAGATTGAGGACAGGGTGAGAAGAGGAACTGATGAATCCATTCGAAGTTGTACCTACAAAAAAAAAAGGGCACCGTAAGGTTAGACAACCTGCACTTTTGGAATTTTATTCACACCCAGATTAGTTAATCAAGCAAGCTTGATCAAGAATTCCTTTTCTTGGGGTATTAAGTGGTAAATTCTTCGTTTCTGGTGCAGTGCTGGATGGAGCAATTTTGCCCAAAAAAATGAACCAGTAGGAGATCTGAGGAGGAGAAGTGCCTTGTCTGCTAAGGATTTGATACCATATTAAATTGAGCACATAGATATGTGGATAGACACAAAACTCATAGGATAGATCACACAATTTACTGAGTTATTGAATAATGAAACACTACAAAAATGGATTGCAGTTGTGAATGCTTTTCATTAATCAAAGAGTAATTAGATAGATAATTACAATGAAGTAAAATGGCTTTAATAGCCATAAGAAATTCGAATCCACATGAGGAAATTCAAATTGATTATACTCTACTTGACTTTAGGTAACTAAGACCTTGTCTAAATCACTATCGGAGGATTCAATAGTTAATTGACCTTGCCTAAACCATAACCAGAGTTCATTGGAGTTCTAAAACACAAATCAAGTGTTACATTCAGTGTTGACTAAGGCTAACTAACTGTGGTTGGTGAGAAATGTGCCCCTCCTAAGTTCAGTCAAGTAAACGTAGCACTAACTGAATGTAGAGGACTAGAACTGAATGTAACTAACTCCTAACTTATCTTAACCTGTCACCAACTGAACTGAACTGACCTTGGTTGGTTTCGGCACTCCCAGTGGCTCCTAAATTGTAGGGATTGGTCTAGGAGGATCCTAAACTGATGCAATCAAGTGCAATCAGTGGTAGTGAGCCTCAATTAGTGTTCCCTACACTTTAGTAACTAAAACATGTGCCCTAATTAGTCCAAGTGGACCCAATGGTGTTAATGACTATAAATAGACTGGATGGACTCCCAATTTAGACGTGACTCCTGATTTAGACATATGACCAAACCCTACACTTTAGTAACTAAAACATGTGCCCTAATTAGTCCAAGTGGACCCAATGGTGTTAATGACTATAAATAGACTGGATGGACTCCCAATTTAGACGTGACTCCTGATTTAGACATATGACCAAACCCTACACTTTAGTAACTAAAACATGTGCCCTAATTAGTCCAAGTGGACCCAATGGTGTTAATGACTATAAATAGACTGGATGGACTCCCAATTTAGACGTGACTCCTGATTTAGACATATGACCAAATTGGAAAAGGGAGGATTAATAATCCTAACACCTATAAGGTAGAGCTTACGGGCCAAAAGTAAATAGCGGTGAGAATTGGTCTTCCTTTTGTAAAATTCGGTTGCAATGTGTGTTTAAGATTTGTAAAGAATTTTATGTTATAACAATACTTTGTTGAGATTTGCTCCATGGCTATGAATTGGGTAAAGCCATTTGGAAATGTTGTTGCAATTCTTAATTGTGCAAACTGTTTTGGAAAATATTAACTTAGGGTTTGGTATTAATAGATAGTTTTGGTATTTAGGTTAAAATGGTTATCTTCTATGTTTATAAAAGGGTTCTGTAAATGGATATAAAGTATTGTATTAATTAGTAGGGTTTTAGAAGATCAATTTACAATGTTAATAATAGTATTAATTTTATATTGTATGTTTATAGTTTTGTTTCTTAAGTACATAAGGTACTATATTACAATAAATGTTATAATTGTTAATCATTTTGAGTCTATTGTATGATCATCATGAACTTGCTATGTTAGGTGTTTTACAAGAACGAGTTGGATGTTTAAATGTGCATTATTTACTATAATATAACTATAATACTTGTTTATAAATTAGGTATTTAGAATTAGAATGATGAATGGTTTTTATTTACTAAGTGTAAATAAATAGTATGTATTTCAATAATGATTTATTGTGTTATACTATTCATAGTTTAATGAATTTGTGACAAAAGCTTACTATAATGGACTCTATGTAAACTCTTAAATTAGATAATAGTTTCAGATCATTTTATCCATGTATAATCACTCCTATTTACCCCTAAACAAACCTTTTGTACTAGATTACTTCATCGTAAGATGAGTGGAAAAATCAAGAAATGAATTTTAATCATTCATCAATAATTTCTAATTCTTGTTTAATTTATTCATATAATCATTTACAAGTAAGATTTTCATGATTAAATGCATACTTAAGCATTCTAGTAACAGATTCAAAATATCTAAGTAATAATAGAAAAACTAAACATGTCTTCTTCATTCCAGTAAATTGCTTAAACAAAAATAAATCATGACAACACAATGGAACCCGGTAATTTCGAGAGGAGACAAAGAGCCCAGGGATCCTGTTCCACCCAACCTTTTCCTCAAGATAGCTCAAATTCTTGTCTTGGTACCCCTGATCATGTCCACTGATCCACCAGGATGATTGTACTGTGTGAAGAAATGGGGCTAAATACCCCTATCAAGTTACACTAGTTCTGAAAGAAGTCTTAACACTCAAACCACTTCTAACCTTCCCCTCATCGAATCTCTTCTGCTCCTTTTCAACTTCATAAATTTCACAAGGTAAAGAATGAACATCCCCCTACTGAATTCGATGGATATATATATGCATGCGTAGGTCTTTTGGTCAGTTTTTCAATTAATGAGCCGCCTTCTTTGTTCCACTTTCTTGGTTCCAACAACTGGAAGTGATTGAGGATGATTCCATGTGTCAGTTTTCTCTCACCCCAATTTATTCCTCCTAGTGGGTTAGTGGACACTCATTCAACATACTCCTTAGGCTATTTGTCTCATATTTTATTTATTAAATAATAAAATATTCAACATAATTAATTACAGTCATTCCCTGACCCCACTTGGTCAATAGTCATAAAATTTACAATAAAATTAAAATATAATGTTTTCTTAAGCATAAATTTTATTGAAATTGGGGTACGTGACATAATCATTAATCATTTAACCTACTTCAAATGGTAAGAATTGTATGGTTTACAAGGAGAATCATGAACCTCATACCTCCAAGATGAAGTTATTTCAATGGCTGGAAACTTGCACGCTCAAATATGCAACATTAACAAATTCATAGATAGATATGACCTCTGTATAGATAACCAAATCACTTGGGAACTACTGCGTTCCACCCAACCATGAACCGGAATCGTTCCCGGTTTCAATTCGCATCCCCCTGAGATGGTTCCAACATGCAAGTAGCTTAGACCTCCTATGGTAAGGCAAGCTTCCCTAACTGGGATATTAGGTTTTGAATCAATTCTCATTTTTCCTCTTAGGAAAATGTTCTCCCAGAACTCTTTGTGTCCTTTGCTGCTCGAACGAGGAGACAGTCGAGCACTTATTCTCTGTCTGCTTAGTTTGGAAAACTGTGGATGAACATGTTAGTGATCATTTCAACCTCCTTGCTTGCGCTCAGGGTGCTCCTCTGAGTGACATGTTAAATGGTTGGTTTGGAAATGTTAAAAAAAACTCGCACCTCTTTTTGCTTCCTTTCTATATGATGTGGATATTTTGGAAAGTGCGCAACATGGCTATTTTTGAGGGGAAAAAAAGAAACATTTTCAGCATCATACATCAAATCATCAACACTGTTCGAGCTCTCCCTTCTTAGACTGTCACTAAAAAATTTCGAAGCAGAAATTTGGGGAAGCCCCCATGCATGGTTTGTCCTTGCGGTTTTATAGATGGTGCATCAAATTGTATGACTGCTGGTGTAGGTTACTACATTTTTCTCAATGACTCCCACTACTTGGAGTTCTCACTGGGGGTTGGATATGGCACAAACACCAAAGCAGAATTTCTTAGCTTATGGGCCCTTCTGCACTCTTCCCATATGATGGGGATCCCCCTTTCCCATGTATACGGTTATTCACAAGTAATCATCAATTGGGCGATGGGATCGACTGCTCTCTCCCCACCTGCACTTGTTCATTGGTGTAGGGAGACAAAAAATCTAATTTCTAGCTTTCAGGACTTGTCTTTTACTCACATTTACCGAGAGCACAATTGGACGGTTGACCGTCTCTCAAAAAAGGCACTCTCCTTTCCTCAGGGTAAAGGCAGTTTTTTGGATTATATAGAGAACTCTTTGGTTTCTCAGAGCACTTTTCAGCTCTTCTGAGCATGGTCAAGGGATTTTTATCTCCCCCATATATGTATTGATTGATAGAGTGTTCTCTTTTAGAATGTTGTTCAGAGCCTTTTGGCACTCGGTAGATGTGGATGAGTAGACAGTTCTCACTTTATGATGAGACAATTTTCTGATGGGATCCTTTTTATAGTTGTTATTCCTTTTCCCCTGGCAGAACTTTGGTGGGATGTTATGTTAAGTTACCCATTGACGGGATGAATGTACTAATGACCTTTGATTCTATGAGAATATCAAGGACGGGATTTTTTCTTTCTGAAAAAAAGAAAATCAAGCAGAAATGAATTACCAAAAAGATGGAAGATCCCAAAGCCTCTCTTTGTCTTGGGTCTTTATAGGCAGACTTTTCACAGAAAGTGGTAGTTAAATGAAGAATCATTTGATTTCTTGATTTAACCCTTTTATTTAATTTAGGCATTTTTTATATTTAACTTGGGAACTTTTAACTAGTTCCTATTTGGACTCTTGTTGGTATTATAATATTTAATTCTCTTTTAGTAATAATAATAATAATAGATGGAGTCTTTCTGTATTTCTTATACTATTAATATTATTACTATGCTTACTCTTTATATATGTCATGTATATAATATATACTTATATATATTATTTGTTAACATTTGTATTTAGGTATCATATAACATGATCCCTAAACTTAAGACACGTTCTTCATTAAGGTCGTCAAGTAGGTGGTTAGGTCCACTAGGTTAGGAAACTCTAAACATCCTAACATGTTGGATTCCCTCGTATAAAATGGTGTTTCTTCAGTACTTGATGAGATACAGAAATTTGAAATTTCATTTAATCACTTATAAATAAGTTACATGAGATCAATATTTGACTTGAGTTGTTTTCACTTGACATAATTAATTATTTTTAGTAACTACTAGTGGTTATCCAAAGACCATAGTCAACACTAAAAATAGGGAGTTACAAACTCAGTGCAATTCCAGAGCTCCTCGATCAACTCTAATTCTATAATGTACTTGGAGGATACACCTAAGGATACAATGGCTAAGGATTTGATGTTCTAGAGCTCATGCTCAATATCAACTTGGAAAGCTCTAGGGCTTATTCCCAACACTTCCAATTTATCTTTTCATGTGCTTCAGAGCTTAATGCTCAACACAAAGGTTTTCATACTCATGGGTTCCAGAGCTTATCGCTCAATGCAAACATAAACACTCATGTGCTCCAGAGCTTCTCGCTCAACACAAACATTGAAATACTCATGTACTCTAGAGCTCCTCGCTCAACACAAAACATCTCATGAATCATGTGCTTTAGGGTCCACACCCAACACATAAAATCATACATAAAACATATGTAACTGGCTTATGCCCAATATATCAAACAAATCATCATGTTCATATGTAGTTGGGTTCTAGACCAAATAAACCAAAATAAAACATCAAAGTAACATCATAATAAATGGGGCTTATGCCCATAAGTGTTAGGTCAAAATTTAGGATATTACATACCTCCTCGCTTAGAACAACACTTTATGTGGTATTCTAGGGACTTGGAATGAAATAATGAAACAAGGTGGGGTAATCCTTTATCATGGTGGCTTCATTCTCCCAACTGGTCTCATCAGCCTCAAAGTGATTCCATCACACTTTCAGCTAGACTATGGTGCACTTCCTAAGCTGCACCTCTCTCTTGTCCAATATATGAAGATGTTTAGGGGAAACCTCCCCTTCAGGTTCCACCTGTAATAAGGACCAATAGATCACATGTTTAGTATCATAAACATATTTATTTAATAAATATGCATGGAATACATTATGGACTCTTATGTGAGTGGGTGACGCTAGTTCATATGCCACTAGACCTCTCTTGGCCAGTATCTCAAAGGGTCCACAAAATCTAGGTGTTAACTTACCACACCTTCCCAAGCTCAACGAGCTTGATTTTGCATTTACTTTCAAGTAGACATGGTATCCTATTTGATAATATTTATCTTTTCTTTTCTTAT
This sequence comes from Pseudotsuga menziesii, assembly GCA_001517045.1. Lineage (NCBI taxonomy): Eukaryota > Viridiplantae > Streptophyta > Pinopsida > Pinales > Pinaceae > Pseudotsuga > Pseudotsuga menziesii. The sequence goes on from LPNX010538503.1 coordinate 173,658, forward strand.
CCACATATATTTTCTGGTGGTCTTGTGCTTCTTTAAGATTCACCTGGACCTTCATAACCAGTTGTTCCAAGTCCTTTAATAAGTCAGGCCCTAACATGAGAAGATCCATTGGGATATCCCAAGTAATCGCTGTTCTACACTTTCATCCATAGAGTACCTCAAAGGGACTCATATTGGCAGAAGTTTTGTTTCCATTGTTATATTCAAACTCTGCAATATGTAGGTAATATTTCCACTTGGTGGGGTTGTTTATGACATACATCCTAAGGATGTCCTCTACAATCTAGTTTAATTGTTTGGTCTTCTTGTCTGTCTGCAGGTGGTAAGAAGTACTAAAGTTCAACTATGTCTCTAATCCAGAGAATAATAATCTCCAAATGTTCGCGATAATCTTAGTATCTCGATCCAAGATGATTTCCTTGGGTATCCCATGCAATCTAAATATCTTCTGCGAGAAGATATCGGCAATGTGTACTGCCTTGTAGGTCGACTTCACTTGAATGAAGTGTGATGCTTTTGAAAATTTGTCAACTACTACAAAGATAAAATCATTTTTCTTCTTACTCTTAGGTAGACCCATGATAAAATCCATACTAATGACCTCCCACTTCCATTCCAGAATGGGTAATGACTGCAGCAACCCTAAAGCATGTTGGTGCTCAGCTTTGACCAGCTGATATTCCTGACATTTCATGATAAACAATGCTATTCCGGCCTTTAATCTAGGCCAAAAATAATATCTTGTAACCATGGATATCATCTTTTGATATCCTGGATGCCCTGAGTAGGTTTTCCGATGAAATTATGTGAGGATGCTGGACCGAATGTCCCCTCCGTCTGGAACGTACAATCTCACTTTGGACCATATAATTCCTATTTCATCTACCTTGTACTCTTTTTGTTGTTGAAACAACTTGTCCTATTGAAACTTCTTGAGGATTTCAACATAGAAAGGGTCAACTCTGTTGGCCGTTCTAATCCTCTTGTGTAAATTCATATCAGTTTGACTTAAAGTCACCTCATATATCATATGATTTCATCGGCTCAAAGCATCAACAATCTTGTTCTCTTCTCCCTTTATATGATTTAGCTAGAAATGGTTCTCACTAAGGAAATCCAATGATCTGGCTTGCCTAGCATTCATATTTGGTTGCTCAAATAATTATTTCAGACTCGTATTGTCTTTCTTCAGAAGAAATTTCCTTCCCATGAGGTAGTTCCTCCTCACATTCAAGGCATTGATGATGGACGCTAACTCAAGATCATGTGTGGGGTAGTTCTTCTCATGTTATTTTAACTTTCATGATTCATTTTAGACCATGTAATCATTCTGCAAGAGGACTCCTTCAACCCCTTCCTTGCTGGCATCCATGCATACAACAAAATCCCCATTGGGATCCGCAATTCGTAGTATTCTTGTAGTCGTCAAAAGTTGTTTAATATTTTGAAAACTTTCCTCACACTTCGTCATCCAACAACTTATTATCCTTCTTTTTCAAGGTGGTCATGGGAGAATATATCCTCAAGAAGTTCTGAATGAACTTCCTGTAATAACTATCTAATCCCAAAAAGGATCTAATGTTTGTGACACTTGTAGGGGTAGGACAATCTTCTATGGCTTTAATATTTTCTAGGTCCACAACTATCCCCATCTCGGAGATGATGTTGCCTAATTACTGTATCTGTGGTTTATAAAAATCACATTTACTAAACTTGGCGTAGAGCTGGTGTTCCCGTAACACCTGCATCACTATGCAGTGGTGTTCCTCCTACTCCTCTTTAATCTTAGAGTAAACTAGGATGTTGTCTATAAAGACCAACACAAATTTATTCAGGTATTTACTGAATATACTATTTATCATACACATAAAGTTCGTGGGTGCACTGGTCAACTCAAATGGAATTACTACAAACTCATAGTGGTTGTACCTTGTATGAAAGGTGGTTTTTTGAATATTCTCATTGTGAATCCATACCTGATGGTACTCGGATCATAGCTCGATCTTCGAAGAGACCTTGGATCCTCCTACCTGATTGAACAAGTCATAAATCCTAGGGAGTGGGTATCGGTTCTTGATAGTCATCTTATTAAGCTGACGGTAATCGATGCACATCTGCATCGTACCATCCTTCTTTTTCATGAAAAGTATCGGTGCTCCCTAAGGGGACACACTCAGTCCAATATATCCTTTCTGAATCAGCTCATGCAACTGCAGTTTGAGTTCCACCAACTCTGGTGCACTCATGCAGTAATGGGATTTTAAAGTCAAAACTGATATTTGTGTCAGTTTTATGGAAAAGTCTAGGTCTTGCTTCAGTGGTAATCCTAGTATTTCGTCAGGAAATACGTCCTTTAATTCTAAAAGAAGTAGAAAGTTCTCTATGGGTTGTTCTCTTTCAGCTTCTATGTATTGGATGTTCACTACAAATAGTTCGCAACCTTTCCTAAAGAACTTTTTTTTGTGAAGTGGATATTTTCCTGATGAAAACTTTCTTATGTATGCCTTGAATCTTCACTTGATTCCTATATGTACACAATATTGAATTGTGTAAGAAATCGAGCATGACATGGTTTTGTTCCAACCAATCCATGCCGATAAGTATATCATACAATCCTAACGATAGGATGTTCAGGTTTACTCTAGTAGGAAAACCATTCAGGTTTACCTCACAATCTTTAACTATTTACGAAACTTGTCATTTCATACCTGCGGCTAATTGCACCAGCCAAGGTTTATCATGTTTAATTTTTCCTAGTTTACATATATCAACAATTTTAGGTGATAGATAGCTCCGTTAAGCACCGGGGTTAATAACTATTGAAATAGAATTGTTTAAGATCTTACATTCTATCTCAACCATGGTAACTTGATGGTATTTATGTCGGCCATCCAAGCCTGCATATATCCGCGGTGTTCTAGCTATGTCCTCTATGGTTGGTTCTTCTTATAAGTTGTGCAAGACCCCATTGGTATTGTTTTTACAGTCTCGAGCATAATGAGGCCCTTGGCATTTCCAACATTTAATTTGCAGCGAGGCAAAATTGGCTCCCCCATTTGTTGTTGTCTTGTTAGCATTCAGAGCTGGTACATATGGATTTGTTCCCATTTTGTTGAAGTTCTTGTTGGATGGAAAACTATTGTTCTGTTTTTTGTACGGTGGTGGGTTAAAACCCTGTTTGCGGTTGTCTAAGAAGGTCCTAGACTTGTCTCAACTTCTGTTAATTTTCTCTTTCCTTAGCTTTCCATGCTCATAGAAAAACCTAGCTTTGTGTAAGGCGGTGTCAAAAGTTTTAGGAATGTCAAATTCAATCCTTTCCCAGAAGTTGAGAGGAAGACATCCTAAAAATGGGTGTATTTTACTTTCTCATCCTTGATGTGTGACACATAATGCAACAGATCCAATACATAACTCATGAAACTCTTTCACCTTTTTGTCGAAGAACCTTTTCAACATGTATTTCTCTTGAAACATCTAGCAAAACTTACTCCACCATATTTCTCTTAACTCATCTTTCTTGGTATGCTTCAAGTCTCTCCACCATTTAGCTGATTTTCCATTTAAGTTATAGATGGCTAAATGGGATTTCATTTCTATAGAGTAGTTATGAACTCAGAAATATTTGTTCATACCTAAAATCCATTCCTCATCTTTCTCCCTGTGTTCATCTCTCCTTCATATTTTGAGGCTTTTATTTTTCAGAAGTCTTTATGGAGATTGTCATCATTTCTCAGTTTCTTTCGATATGGAGAAAGAGAGTCCTCACTAGAAAGATTGTGATAATTCTCCTTTTGGAGTTTCAGGGGTATGTTCTTCTTTTCCTTCTTCTCTTAGGATGCTAGTTCGTTTATGATAAAATTATTTCTTGAACCTGTTTTTGGAATGAGTGGATTTTAACTGTGGGCTTATATTAAATTAAGCAAATAGATCTATGGACCAACACACAACTCATGAGATATATCATACAATTTACTCAGCAATTGAAGCGTGACACAGTGCAAAAATGGCTTGTATCTGTGAATTCTTTCATTAATCAAAAGTAATTAGATAATTAATGTCAATGAAGTACAATGGCAAAATAGCCTCATGCAATTTGAATTCATGTGAGGAAATTTGAATTGATTGGACTCTACTTGACTGAATGGTTAACTAACCTTGTCTAAATCATTATCGGATTTTATCAGAGTTCAAAACCCAAACTCAAGGGTCTAATTCAGTGTTGACTAGTCTAACTAACTGAGGTAGGTGAGTAAATGTATCTCACCTACATGCAACCATGCAATCCTAGCGCTAATCGAGTAGAAATGAATGCAAGGGACTAGAAGTAAATGTAACTAACTCCTAACTAAGATTGACTAGTCACCAACTGAACTCAACTGATGGAGGTTGGTATCAACACTCCAAGTGTCTCCTAATTTGTAGGGATTGATCTAGGAGGATCCTAAACTGATGCATGCAAGTGCAATCAGTGGCATTTGGACTCAATTAGTGTTCCCCACACTTTAGTAATTGGTACATGTTCCCCAATTAGGCCAAGTGGACCCAATGGTGCTAATGACTAAAAATAGACTGAAAGGACTCTAGATTTAGACATACTCCTGATATAGACATAATTGACCAAATTGGACAAGGGAGGATTATAATCCTAACACCTCCCCTAAATGCTAACTTGGAAAATTTGTGGGCCCTAGTAACTAAGACCATAGGTCACCCATTACAATAAGTAAAGTAATTGCTTAACATAAGGAGCTGGGGAAAAAAACACATGGGAAAAAATCCCCCCTCTAACTAAGAAGGTAGAATCAGGATTCAAGTTTGAAAAACATGAAAAAGGATTTCTACAATCTCTATGATGTAGAGAATAACATGATGTTCTGTGCACAGGTATCCTGGGGCTTGGCATGTAGACTTCTCCATCTTCTCCCAAAATGATGATGGAAGGAAGGAGGAATGTAACCTTTTCCTCTTTATGGATGAATAGGTGTATGATCCACTCTATTCTTATGAATGCAGTGTGATTGGTCATCCCTTACAATGTAGCATCTCATAGGGAGTTTGTTGCATATCTTTGAAGGAGGTGATATTGCATGACATAGCGCAAGGGTAATTCCCTTCTAAGTGTCATATGGATTTCCAGTCATCATCCTAGCTTCCCGCTTGGGAGTAGGGATTGGATCTCGATCTGAATCACCCTGAATCTCAATCTCATAAACTGATGTAGTTGGTTCTGCAATAAAAGTGGAAACTGCAAAAGAAGTAGATGGAATGTTTATACCTTCTTTTGCAAGTAGTTGCTGAGAGTGCACTGGTTTTAGAAATGGCATGAAGTGTGAGAACTCATATGCCTTGGAGGAATGATTTGTAGAACCATTCGCTATGATGTTCCCAGTAGATATATATGTGATCTCCACTGAGTCAGGACCGACTATCACTCGCTTTGAAGAGCAAGTATGAGTCATGTTGTATACAGATAACATATTTGCAGCTATTGAGGGCACATAAAGCACATCTTTGACCTTTCCATGTTCAAGTTTGATATAACGCTTCCCTTTGGATTGAATTTTACTGTTGTTTCCCATCTGAATACTAGGACAATCAAAATAATACAAGGAAGAGAATTATTATCTAGATGAAACCATATGATTCGAAGCTCCAGAATAAATGAGGAAGACATGTGTTGTTGAGCAGCTAGCCTTCAGTGAATGGCATGTCTCTTCATGTTCTTTAGTTTCTTCTCTATGTTAAGACCTCCTTGCACTAGCAGGTACAGTAATGTTATGTTTCTTTAGAATAAGAGCCATCTCATCATTTTTTCTTCTCATAGAGGGGATTTCATCTAGAGGATATTTGTGGATGAAAGCCCCTTCGACAGTAAGATCATAGTGTCTTTCCTTTTCCATTCTTCTTGCTTCCCTTTGAACCTGAAGGCTCTTTTGACTGCTCTTTCTCTACAGGAGACTCATCCTTTTTCTTCCCTTTATCATTTACTAACTTAGGTCCTCCTACAACCAGTGCTTGATCTCTGGAAGATCGAATGATCCCCATTTGGATCAACTTCTCATGCTCGTGAGTGAGATATTCAATGGTGTTAAGAGTAGGAATCTTCCATTTTGGAGTAGAGAGCTTCATGGAATGAAATGTTGATTCAAATACTGAATAGTCTGCACCAATTTTGGAGAGAATGGAAAGGGTGAGTTGATCATCCTCCTTCTCAACCTTGCACAACTTCAATTCGAAAACTGTATGCTTGAATTTGGTGAATAAGTCATTTAGTGTTACAAAATTGGATGGATGAAGAGAAATCAGCTCATTCTCCAGCTGATATATCCTCGGATCATCCTTCTGGTCAAATAAGGAAGTAATATTATACAAAACCTCCTTGGGAGTCTTCAATACATTGATGTGGAAGAGAATATCTTGAGAGATTGAGAGGCACAAGCATCCATATGCATCATCAAGCCTATTCTAGTACTTTTCTTTGTCAACATAATGAATTGGCTCTCTCTCTCTCTATCTCCATTGTGAGTTTGAAGAGTCCTTTGGAGCGTAGCTTCATCTCCATGTCCTCCTTCCACTAGTGGTAGTTTAAAGGAGTGAGAATATCCTTTGGAGGGGCCATTTGGAATGCAATGGAAGAGACTGAGTTGTTGTAGTGAATGTAGTGAAGGAGACTGAGATGCTTGTAGAAAATGCAGTGAAGGATACTGATAAACCTGTAAATAACACAATCAAATAGACAAAATAAGGTCAACAGTCTCCACTTTTGGAATTTTCATCAGACCCAGCATAGTTTATGAAGCAAGATTAACCAACAATTACTTTACTTGGGATATTAAGTGGTAAATTCTCTGTTGCTGGTGCAGTACTAGAAGGAGCAAATTTGTTGAATTTTTTTTTTCTGATACAAGTATGGCTCTATAGTATGAGAATTTCCTTGTCTTTATGAGGCTCTAATATCGTATTAAATTGGGAACATAGATCTCTGGACCAACACACAACTCACAAAATAGATCACACAATTTACTCACCAATTGAAGAATGAAACAGTACAAAAATGGCTTGTAGTTGTGAATGATTTCATTAATCAAAAGTAATTAGATAATTAATTACAATGAAGTACAATGGCTAAATAGCCTCATGCAATTCAAATTCGTGTGAGGAAATTTGAATTGATTGGAATCTACTTGACTGAATGCTTAGCTGACCTTTTCTAAATCATTGTCGGAGTTCATCAGAGTTCAAAATGCAAACACAATTGTCTAATTCAGTATTGACTAATCTAACTGACTGAGATAGGTGAGTAAATGTGCCTCAGCTACATGCAGCCATGCAATCCTAGCACTAACTGAGTAGAACTAAATTCAGGGGACTAGAACTGAATGTAACTGAATCCTAACTGAGCTTGAATAGTCACCAACTGAACTCAACTGATGGTGGATGGTATCGGCACTCCCAATGGATTGTAATTTGTAGGGAATGATCTAGGAGGCTCCTAAACTAATGCATGCAAGTGGAATCAATGGAAGTTGGCCATAATTAGTGTTCCCCACACTTTAGTAACTAGTACATGTGCCCCAATTAGGCTAAGTGGACCCAATGGTTCTAGTGACTAAAAATAGACTAAAAGGAATACAGATTTACACATACTCCTGATTTAGACATAATTAACCAAATTGGACAAGGGAGGATTATAATCCTAACAGATTCTTCCTGTCATGTTTCGTATCAATGCTTCCTTAATTGCTTGTTGTTCATTTCTTTCATTCAGATTATCATCTCTGAAACTCTACAAGTCTGCTTGGAGACTTTGTATGGTTTTCATTATATCAGAATTTAGTTCCACTACCAGTTCCGCTTCGTGGGTGGGGTATTCAACTTTCCTTGTTGGATGTTGTCTTCTTGAGTGTTCATGTTCTGAACTATTATTTTAAAATCCTGGAATTGCGATTTTTTTAATAACAGGAAAAATTTATGATAGGTAACAAAATTTAAATTCATACTTTATTTTCCTTGCGATGAATGTATGGCACGCCCATTGGTCTCTTAGTGTTCAAACTAGTCTCTAATACCACTTTTAATGTCCCCAAAATTTGAAAATAAAAAAAAAATTATTAGGCTAGTCATTTACTACCTAAACTAGAAATTATCTTGACTTATGCAGAATGTATCGTATTTGTTTCTCTACATTGTATTGCCGTAAGTTGTTCTTACTTCCTTCTCTATGTTTTCTTGATGTGATTATTAGTGAAATGCGTTGTTGTCTTTATGTCTCTTAATTTATGAGTTCAATAGTTATGTATTTATATGTATGTATGTTCTTTCGATTTCTTACTCATTGGTTATAAAGTTTGATTACTGTTTTATGAATAATTATGACCTAACTTGTATTGTCAAGGGGTGGAGTGGTGGGACTTGTTTCCCTTGCAAACACACCTGGAAGGTAGCTATTCTTACTTGTCGCTACAGGGCTTACTTAGTTATTATTGAACTAATGCATCTATTTCCTTATCGTGTGCAGGTGCACTTGACAACGGAAACTGACTATAAAAGAGGAACAAGTACATACTGGTCATGCATCACAAGCACACAACTTAAATGAACAAAATTGCAGTCCTATCCCACTGACTATTATTACGTTCATTAGTTATTATTTACGCAAGGCTGGCCCATTTACTAGGCCTATGTTTGGACTGGTTACCATAATGGTTTTATGGCCTTATGACCTTGATTTAATAACTCTTGTACTTTAATATTTAGATGGTATACAATGTATCAGGCTTGTCATATTATAACATGGTCCTTAGTGTATTAAATTATTTGTGTAAAAGTTTGAGAATATAACATTAGCGATTCATGGCATATTACATATTCCATGAATTATGGCTATACCCTAAGTATACGATAGACATGTTTGGATTTATATGTTGCATGGTTTTAAACATTGCATTGTGTTATGGGGTGACATGAACTATATACTTTGGGTTTTGATTTTTAGTAATGGATTCCGGGGTGGAAAATTTAATGTGCTTTGGAAAGCATGGGTCTCAAGATTAGGGATTGGACTAGCATGATGGTTTGGTTCATTTTTGAAATTTTTGCGTAAGCTCTTTCTCTGGTATGCTCTGTGGCGTGGAGCATTGGAGGTTGGCTGCATTAAAAGGTATGTCTTATATTATCGTTTAGAAGTGTTTTCATTGTTGTTATGTTTGGTATTTCAGCATACTCCTCATCATGGCTTTGTTTTTGTTGTAGGTTGTAGAGTTTGGACAACATGGGTCATGGGTCTCCTCGATTGTCATCACATTGCCTGTTACGAGTAAGCCCTGCTATAACAAGTTGAAACTTGCTCTTTCTCTTGTGTGAGTGTCTGTGATAGAGTGTGAAGATCGACGTTGGTTGAATGCTTGGTAGGGGTTTAAATGGTTGTGATTTGGAAAGGGACTGTCTATAAAAAAATATGTAAATCATTTAGAGATGTGTTTATGACTCGGGGTTTTTGTTTGGTTTAGTGTTTTCGATCGAGATTTAAATGTATTTTGATTTTGTCCAATGAATACTCTATCTGTATCATTGGCCATGGTGATTACTTACATGATCTTCGAATTGTTAATATGTTTAAGGTTTAGTGATGGCGACAGCACCATTGCTTGCAATGGTGCAAGGCCTTGTATACCTGACTGTGTAAATTATTATATTGGTTTATAATGGTTATTTTGTACAACATTTGTATACTATGTGTATCGTGGTTATGATTATTAGTTTAGCACTAGTTGGACTCTGTGTAGATTTATAATTCCTATTTAAGTTCTTTATATAGATTGTTTAACAACGTTATTTTGGCCTTTGGAGCCATTCCTTTAATGGAAATGGCGTTCCCACCATTTAGAGTAGCAACTGTGTAATGGATGAATGAAATGTCAGTTTATGGATTAAATCATGGGTTTGTAATGTCTTAGCTATGTATTTACAAAAGAGGTCCTGACTGTGGGTTTTACCCTACGAAACAATGTTGTGCTATTTTCTTCGCATTGACAGAGGCTTTGATGGGTTTATGATGGGGTTTATCATTTTTCATAACTAGCTGGAAGCCATGTAAAAGATATAGGGTGTAATTTTAACTTGGTTTTCTTATTATTGTATGTGAATATAATGTGTTACATCATGTATGATTGATTTGGTAGAGAATTTGGGAAATGTTAACACAGGAACAGTTTCAGGCTGTGTTTTATTCTTTTCGGCAACTGATTTTATTAGCGTGGTCTGTGTAGTTGATAACTAAATCATTACAGCATTTGGTAAGGATGATAGTGATTCCTATAGGATTCAAGGTGGTGTTTTTTAAATTTATTATGCATGAACTCCACAGGAATCGATCCTGGGCCATGATGGATGTAAATGATGATTAATGGGATGATTTGTTTGGGAATTCATGCCCATAGGATTCAATCCCTTGACTTATTCCATTTATAATCTATATTTTAATGAGTTATGTGTTTAGAAATATGGTTGACTTATTATGTGGAAGTTTCCTTGTGATATACGATTTGGATTGATGTATTTTGTGTATTAATTATATGGTTTGGTTATTAAGATTGTGGCACTGATGCTCACAAACCTTAGAGGCATTCAATAGATTGACTATATATTTGGTTTATAATCTTGTTTAAATTATAAAGTAACTTCAGACCACTAGAGGTCCTGATGGATTTAGTTGGGAATTTAATTTGTTATTTTGGTTATGGTTCTCTTTATAATAAACAATGGAAATGATTTGTTTCTTAGATTAAGTTTTAATATATTCTAGTTTAATGTGTTTAATAATTATGTGCTAAAGTTATGCGTAGAGTTTATACTAATAATATAGATACTATATTGTCTATTTAATTTAAAATACAAATATGCTGGCAATATGAAATCTGCCAGTAGAATCCATATATATATATATATATGCTTTGTTTTAAGTAGTTCTAGGTCTAGGAAAATAAATCTACCAACATGGAATAAGTTATAGACTAGAAATTAGAAATAAAACATAAACCCTTAATTTATAAAATAGGAAATGATTTTGCAAAAATAAACCAGAAAACAAAACCCTTATGTACTTGGTTAGGAAAATGAATTTCAGAAATGAATTATAGAACAAAACCTCCACTTTCATAGATAGGTTAAGAATCGTAGAATGGATGTCCTATTTTATAGGAGACAACTCCTACATAATAATTAATAATTTAACCTACTTCCAATGATAAAACTTGTATAGTTTACAAGGAGAATCAACAACCTCATACCTACAAGATGAAGCTATTTCAATGGTTGAAAACATGCACACTCAAATACCCAGCATTAAAAAATTCATAGAAATATCTGACCTCTATATAGATAACTAAATCACTTGGGTCGAACTACCATGTTCCACCCAACCATGACCCAGAACCATTTCTGGTTTCAATCTAGATCCCCTCGAGTTGGTTCCAACATGAAAGTAGCTTAGAGCTCCTAAGGTAAGGCTTGCCTAACTGGGATATCAGGTTCTGAATGAATTCCCCTTTTTCCTCTTAGGAAAATGTTCATCAAGAACTCTCTTGAGAATAATCAGACATAATGAATTACCAAAAAGATGGAAGATCCCCAAGCCTCTCTTTCGCTTGGGTCTTTATAGGAAGACTTTTTAGTCAAAGGGGCAGTTAAATCAAGAATCATTTGATTTCTTGATTTAACCATTTTATTTAATTTAGGAATTTTTAATATTTAACTTAGGAACTCTTAACTAGTTCCTATTTGGACTCTTGTATGTATTATAATGTTTAATTATCTTTTAGTTAGAATAATAATAATAGATGGAGCCTTTCTTTATTTCTTATACTATGAATATTATTACTATGCTCCTACTCTTTATACATGTCATGTATAAAATATATACTTATATATATTATTCGTTAACATTTGTCTTTAGGTATCATATAACATGATCCCTAAAATTAGGACACTTTCTTCCTTAAGGACGTCAGGTAGGTGGTTAGGTCTACTACACTAGGAAACTCTAAACATCCTTGCATGTTGGATTCCCTTGTATAACATGGAAGTTCTTTGGTACTTGATGAGATACAAAAATTCAAAATTTCATTTAATGAGTTGTAAATAAGTCAGATGAGATTAATATTTGACTCAAGTCATTTTCACTCGACATAATTAATTCTTTTTAGTAACTCGTAGCGCTTATCCAAATCCCATACTCAATGCTAAAAACAAGGGGTTACAAAATTAGTGTAATTCCAGAGCTCCTCACTCAACACTAATGATAGGATGTACGTGTAGGATACATCTAGGGATACAATGGCCAAGGATCTGATGTTCCAGAGCTTATGCTCAACATCAACTTGGAAAGATCTAGGGCTTATGCCCAACACATCCAATTTATCTTTTCATGTTCTTCAGAGCTTCATGCTAAACACAAAGGTTTCCATACTCATGTGTTCTAGAGATTCTCACTCAACAAAAACATAAACACTCATGTGCTCCATATCTCTTTCTCAACATAAGCATTTAAATGCTCATGTGCTCTAGAACTCCTTTCTCAGCACAAAACATCTCATCAATCATGTGCTTTACGGTCCATGCCCAACACATAAAATCATACATAAAACTTATGTAATTGGCTTATGCCCAATATATCAAAAAAATCATCATGTTCATATGCATTGGGGTTTCTGCCAAAATAAAACATCAAAGAAACATCATAATCAATGGGGTTTCTGCCTATAAGTGTTAGGTCAAAATTTGGGATATTACAGTTCTCCTACTTTATACTCTTTGGTTGTTCTTTTCTTGTATGCATAACTTTTCTGTATATCTTGTGTTGTTTTTAAATTTGTTTTATTTGAGGTACCATTTCCTCCATTTGTGCTAACATGTATGGCCTTAAATCTGGTATATCCTCCAATTTACCCGAACTTAAAGGAACCTTGCATCTCTTACCATACAATACCTTGAAAGTACTCATCTTAAGATATTCTTGGTAGTTATTGTTGTATGAAAACTCTACCAGGTGAATATAATCCTCCCATTTACATGGTTGATTCATTACATACATTATCAATATATCCCCCAATACCAGATTCACTCATTCAGTTTTCCCATCAGGTTGAGGATGATACGCTGTGGTAAAATTCAATTTTGTATCCATACCTTTAATTAAAGACATCCAAAATGTGTAAGTGAACTTTGAATCATGATCTATGATTACTATTTTAGGTATACCATGCAATCTGAAAATTTCCTTTATGAAAATGTCAGCTATGTTGACTGCTTTATAAGTTGAATTTACTATTATGAAATGAGAATATTTACTTAACTTGTCCACTACCACCATAATAATGTCATTTTTTTTGTCCTGGGTAATTCCATAGTAAAATCCATACTTATATTCACCCATTCCCACTCAGGTATAGGTATAGGCTATAATAAACTAGTTGGATGTTAATGAATGGTGTTAACCTGTTGACAAGTAAAACAATGAGCCACATATCTAGCTGCTTCTCTTTTCATATTTGTCCAATAAATACCTTTTTTCAAGGCTGCTAAAAAATTCTAATACCTAGGGTGTCCTACATATGGATTATCATGCAACTCTTTAAAGATAATATTCTTTATACTATTTTGATTAAGCACATAAGTTTTATTTCTGAAATGTGAAAACCCTTGAGTATGAGTCTAGTACATGTTCTCATCTATTCCAATAATTTTTTTATTACATTTTTCCACCCAATTTCTGTATTGTTCATCACTAACGGATTCCTCTTTTAGCAGAGTTTTGAATTCAGATTAATAATTACTTATTAACACTGCATGTAATTGATGTTGCTTTCTACTTAAATCATCTGCTACAATGTTTTCTTTTCCTCTTATATTTTTAATGTCAAATTCATACTCACTCAAGAATGCAAGCCACCTGGCTTGGCGAGCATTTAATGTTTTTTGATTAAATAAATATCTCAACCCAATGTTATCACTCAGTAACAAAAACTTCTTTCCTATTAAGTAATGCTTCCAAATTTTAAGAGCATGAATAATAGCTTCCAAATCTAAATCATTCACCACATAATTTTTCTCACGTTCTTTCAGTTTTCTAGAATCATAGAATATTACATGACCTTCTTGAGTTTAAACCCCTCTCAGACCTTCTTTACTTGCATCTATGCATACTATAAAGTCCTTACTTGGATCAACTACTTTTAATATAGGTGTTGTGGTTAACAACTATTTTAATTTATCAAAACTATCCTCACATTCTTGGTTCCAATTAAATCTAACACTCTTTTTTTTGCAAAGCAGTTATGGGATAAGCTATTCTGGAGAAATTTTCTATAAATATTCGGTAATAACATGTTAATCCCATAAAAGATATGATTTCATACACATCTTTTGGTTGAGGCCACTCCAGTATAGATTTAATTTTTGCTTGATCAACTGCTACTCCTTTTTCTGAAATGACATGGCCCAAGTAATGTACCTCTTTTTTATAAAAATCACATTTACTTAATTTGGCATATAATTGATGTTCCCTTAAAGTTTCCAAAACCTTACTTAGGTGTTCTTCATGCTCCACTTCATTCTTAGAATATGTTAGAATATCGTCAATGAATACCAGTATGAACTTATCCAAAAATTTACTCAACACATTATTCATCATAAAGCATAAACGTAACATGTCTTGAAATGATTTACTCATTGTGATTCCTTTAAATCCAATTTTTATTCTACTTCCATTCTAATAAATTATGGTTAATTTTGTTTAATGAGGGTTAGGTGGATAGTTGTGACAAGAGACAATGTTGACTATTAGTTAGCAAATGACAACATAGGACAATATCAAGTAGAGGATTATGGGTGAGTGGGTGACTAGATAAATCTTAATGAATGGTTTTAAACCATGATTGCAGGTGATTCACCATTGTAAATAAGGTCAACACTAGTCAAACATGGATGATTTTTATAAACTATGGACAATAATGTCCAATGACGGTCAATACCAGTTAACAATCGCTAATATGATCGATGATAGCTAAAGCTAACTAGGTTATGAGGTTTGTCATTTATATGATCATTCATACATACTTAAAGGGATTTGAGGATAATATGGTAGGGAAATGGTGGGTCAATGAACTATGGGTTATCCTATCAATGTTTTACTTAATATGTTCAAGCACTATTAAATATGGTTTAGGTCATCAATATTGTCATATCAAGTCAATTTTGGTTGGCATTGATTAATATGGTCAATTTTGGTTGAGGGTTCGCCAATTACTTAGATGATGATGATGATGAAGATGACAATGATGACCATATCTATGATGATGATGGTGGACATGATGAAAATGGAAACAATGATGATGTAGTAATTAACATAATCATTGTCATCATCATGATCATCACAACCATATCCATCATAACTAACATCATAATCATCATCATCATTTACAACATCAATGAATGTTTACTTTTATTTTGTAATTAACTGATATTTTTTAATGTGTGTGTGTGTACACACACACACACATGTGCATGCACAAATATAAATATAATATACATAAAAAATTATATATTATATAATTTAAATTAAACAAAGATTATAATTTATCTTACGTCAACCACTCCCATATTGAAAAAAATCCCCTTCCTTCCTTTCCTCCCACATGGAGTAGAATAGAGTGACCAATCCTTTACTCAAATTACAAGCAGTGAGACCCATGCAAAGCATACCACAAAATCCAATGCATTACTAAGTGGTTTCAAAGAGAGAAAGAAAGCATAGATTCCAAATGGAATAAAAAGAAAGAATCAAAAATCATGTGAGAGACCAGGGAGATTGACCATGCCTCCAAATCAGGTAATTTATCTACCTTTTATTGACCTCCGTTCTTTCTTGCAATAAACTATTAAAATTTGATTCCTTTGTTTATGCAAATTGTCTTAGGGATTACTCTATTTTATGTCAATTATGGATAAGGGATTGATACCCCGACCAATTGACCTCTTAAATAGTGTAATGAGCTTGTAATAATAGTCTTAAAATGGTTTCCACTACTAAGGTTATCTAGTAATTAAAATTGTTGGAAAAATTAATATAAATGAATAATGAAATACTTCCATCCATTTATTAAAAAAACTAAGCAAAAAATAAATCCATTCCACATTTGGTTCAATATATGGGGTGTGCTAAGAACCAAAATCCACCACAAAAAATTAAGGATCTACAAACATAGAAGAACTTACTTGTATCTCCTTTCATACCAAGGGATTGGAGGGTTGGAATAGAGATTTACAAGATCAAGCATATCAAAATGGAATAAAATCCTTCTATCTCAAACAATTGAGAGGAGATAATTAACGTGAAAAAAAATAAAATTCCCTTGATAAATTGCATTCTAGGATTGATCTTCGCACTCATTTTCAACATATCTTACACATATCCATTTTAGCAAGTGAAGAGGATTGTGCTCGATGATGAAGATATATAGAAGAGACATGACATGGAACTGCAGTTTGTTTGAATTGTATTCCAAACTTTTTCATTTCCCAACATTGCTTCAGCACATGAGGGAATGTACCATTTCCTTTCCCTAACGATATGGCATGTATTGTTCCTACTATAACTAGACAATTTATCTCGAACTAAAGTCTTCCAATAATGATAAAATAACCCTAAAATAACCCAAAAATGTGACTGATTGAACTCGATGAGAACTTTGATATATGGTACCTTTACTTTCCTGTAAAGTTTGTCAAATTTTTAAAAATCATTCAAAATGAATTCGTTTAACATTCTTCAAGACAACGTATTTATCATTATTTTGAAGGTTTGTCTTTTCTAGTTTATAAACGAGATTTAGGTAGATTCTCTATTTAAAATTTTTGTAATATTATGGCATACTCACTCTATATTAAAAAAAAGGATAGGGAATATGGGAGATATACAAAAGAGTTGGCTAGTTAAATTTCGTATTGTCGCTCCTTATCACCACATATGAGGCTCTATAGGCCATACAACCCAGACTATGACATGGAACCATAGTTTTGGAAATGTTAGAAGGGAGTAGGAGTAGATGAAGGTCCCGAACCCAAAAGCATGATGATATTAATTTGCAAGAAGAAGAGCCCCTTTATATAAATTTCCAAACCATAGATAGATAACTTGGATAAGCAAACAATATTGGTAATTTATCCTCCCTCAAAACGAAAAATAAATCTTTCACAGCAAAAAATTCATCCAGTATTTTGGAAACATAACAGGAACAATGTTACTATAGCTACTGATCTTATTGTAATGTATAACACTGTATAATAAACATAAAATATTATTTATTAATTGAGTAAGAATAAGGATTTTCCCCAACTAGGGAGACATAGTCTATAACATAGACAACTTAAAGCTACCTAAGAAAACTTAAAGTTGCCTAAATTTGTAAATTGTTATAACAACTTAGCATTGTTGAAAAAAAATGGAACTCGTTTAGATAATAAGGGTGTGGATTCAACTACGAGAAGCTCAAGCTTGTTGGTATGCACCCTCATGTGCAAGCATTACACCCAATTTTTAGAGTCGTTAACCCTATTGATAGGAATATTATAGAAGAATAACATATATATTGATCCATATGTTATATATGGTCATACTGTAAGGAAAAATACCTACAAGACATTCTCATTAGAAGATTTAACAAATGGACATGATATAAGATTTTGAAATATAGTATTTTTTAAGGGATGCAGACTCACCTTGAGATGTTGAGGACCCCATTTAATAGATACCTACACCCATATTACAACCACTATTAGTTTATAAACTATAAGTATTCGTGCATGATATTGTAAACGCATACAATGGTATGGTATGATATTCTTTTTTCTCGCATCTTTTAGACATACGGTGTTGTATGTTTTCTCTAATTTTGTGTGTGAGAACTAGACGGATGTTGAATTAAATGTGCATCTAACGAGTACCCACTCATCATGATTTTGATGGATATTTGGCAGGAAAAAAAATGAAATGGAATATAAAAAGCATATTGCATGCTTTCCATTAGATCCAGAATCTTTAATTGGTTCAGCAAGGTATCTAATCAATATCAATTTTACATCATTCTAGTTTAAACTACATTTATAGTCATATGAAGCCCTCCAATTGATATGTTTATTTCACAACTTTATCTTCCTTTGAGAATTAATTCCATTTCAATTAGTGGGAAGGCATGGCTAGCTAGATAATCATGATACGTGTTGTGAATCCCTCTTATTTAGTACTTGTACATTGTGTTTCATTTAATCATTTCTTTTATGTATCTGAATATTTTCGAGCCACCACCTTTTTACCCTATATTAGAGGATAATTCTTGAACCTAAACATTGAAACTAGTAGAAAAATTTTGTTTTTATTCTATTTCATGTTTTTCATATCGTAGGTCCATCAAACTATGCCCAGTGGGTACTTGTTGGTTGCAAAATTTAATTCTAAATCCAAGAAGTGCTCACACTTAAAGTTTCAATAAACCTAAAAGAATATAAGTTGAAAATACCGAAGAAAAATAGTTTATCAGTATGGTTAACATCATCATCTTGAATCATATTGGCTCTTAGAAAGTTAATTTTGATACTAGATTTTTTGTTTTGGGCCTCATTTTTCACCTCAAAATTTCTATATTGTGTTTGAATATTTTTTGTGTCTATATGTGTATTTTACAAAATTTATTTTTACAAAAATATATACTTATTGGTGTAATATCCCAAAACAAAGACTAATTATTTGTATTATTTTATTTTGATGTAATTGTCAAATAAGTCTTGATCCATGAAGCTCGAGAACACTTAGATTATTTTAAAATTGTTTAATGGTGTTGAGTAACAAACTCTTTTCCACCAAGACTATTGTTAAAAATGTCGTTCAACAATGAGATTTAGAGGACCGAAACTATTGTCGAGTTATGTATTGAGTAGTAAATATCTAAAGCACTTACACTCTTTGGGGATAACTGATCTTGAGATAGGAGATTTGGAGCATAAAAACAATTATTGTTAAATTAATTATTATTTATCTCCTCTTATTCTTTCTAAGACTAACTTGGACTCCCAATTGAAGAGGGATCAAGCATGCAAAGAGGTCATAATGGTTGAGTAGTTGATAACTAAAATCAACTAGATGATAGGATTAAATATTATATTATTTAATACACTGTGATAGTTTTAGATTATTTGTAAGGGAATTTAAAATCAAATAATTAAATAAAGAGAAATACAAATAGTTAGTTTAACTAGTGACATAACATAGTGATTGAACCTAAAGGATAGACTCCTTTCTCCACAAAAAAACTTATAAATAGCAAAGGGAGGACGTTATAAGGGGAAACAGTCCCTAGTTCATTTTAGGGTTCATCTATAGGTATTTTGAGTGCTCAGATTACCAAAGTGATATTTTGGTGAGTCCAAGGAGGATCATGGAAAAGTGAGAAAATTAATTACAAGACTACAAAAAGATGGTAAAAATCCTTGTTACTACTCTACTCACTAGTAAAGAAAAATAGATAATTCACCTAAACCTTCTAGAGTCTCTAGCATGCTCGATTTAGCTTCGGGGTGACCCGTTGAATGAACTAGGCATGGTTCGAGGTCTATGGTTGGGTTGAACATGGCAGTTCCGAGATGATTCAGAAAACAAAAATAACTGATAAGTACTTCTACATTATTTATAATATATGATTTGGATATAAAACTGATTTATCGTAAGTGTTTCTTTTATTCGTTCAAATATGTCAAGTTTTGACAATATTTATCTCTTTATTGATACATATAAATTATAGATTATTACTAATTAGGTTTTAACATGAGTTTTATATAAATTTGTTCATGTATTTTGAAATTTTATAGGATGAAAACATTTATTTCTATACTCATTATCATCAAACAATTACTAGGTAGAGGATAAAATCTCCCATCCCGTTACCAAGTTTCTAAAACCTAGATATGTTAAACTTATTTATAATATATAAAATGATGTATGGCAAAGAATTTGATAATCAAAACAACATGACTCACATTAAAGCCACTTACATCCATGAATAAAGTAAATCTTCTTCATATAACTTTAAAACGTAACAAAGAATTGTTTTAAACCATGGGAAAAATAAAATTCGAAATCAACAAAGAAGTTGTAGAGTCATGCTTCAACGTTCACAAGACGAAAAGTAATCCCTTGGTAAAAAGTCAACACACATAATATAATTCAACGTTCACAAGATGAAAAGCAATCCCTTGGTAAAAAGTCAACACACATAATATAATTGTCTTAACACATGTCTATGATAAGATAGTTGTATGATAAGATAGTTGTAGCTTACAAACACAAGTTGGGAAATTACTCACGAGTCCACAACTATGGTATAAGCACTAGAAACGCCATACTCATATATTATTTACGATTCTATACTTTCATCACCGGCCTAACATAATTTCCACATAAAACAAAATAATACAATGATGGATTCAATGCTAATAAAGCGTAGGCTTTTCATACGGTTAATTCATAGAGGAAAACACGTTATACATATCTTCTAATCAAACTAAACAGATTGACCTATTTAACCGACCATTTGCACAGATCGGACGACCGGCAACGTCGGACGTGACCGCTCATGCGAGCCAGGTCGTCTGATCGGTGCAAATGGTCGGTTAAGTAGTTTACTCCAAACCAAACTATTGTTCTATTTAAAAATATTAGGTCAAGTTAAAATATAACATATTTAAGAAAATTAATTATAATATTAAAAAAATTGTAACATTTTGTAAAACATGCAATAAAGAAAATAGAAAACATTTTCTTAACAATTTAGTTAATAAAGTTTGAAGCAATTTATTAATTTATAAAGACTCATATCAATATTTGTATTGGTAATTAATTTATTAAGTCGACATGTAAATATTTTTTTTTAGAAAGAAAAAACTCATCCTTGGTATTCATATTGAATTAAAGGAAATAATTACATATTAAGGTGGTTAGAGTTAAAAGGACAATTCTAGTTCAAGGACAACTTCAGTCCACAGCCTATACAACATCAGTCCGCATACAATTAAGGCAGATATACAAGTAGAGCCAAAAATAAAAAGACAAGGTAGAACGAAGAGACCTAATTGACAGTTCCCCATAGGACAAGAGACCTTCCTCTTAAGAGCATAATCATGAACCCAGACCCATTATCTAAGGAGGAACTCGAGGGATGACTAAATCAAGTATAAGAGCACTTCTATCAGAAAAGAAAATAGTTCCTCACATCATCAGATAAATAAAAGGGGACTAAGCTCCATCATCAAAGCTCAAAAGAGCTGTAAATTGCCTCCTCCAATACAACCATCTCCATAGAATTCCATGAAGGAGAGGTGACCAGTGGTCAACTTGAGAGCCTCCTTGGATAAGACACATGCTTTCATGTTGTGCTCTTTGTAAACATGCTGAAAATACAGAGAGAGAAAATATTCTTTTAGCTTATATATATTGTCACACCAATGTCCAAGGTCTAAAGAGGAAAAAGCAGCCTTTTATTAGCCCAATCAATCACAATAGAGGAATCACCAACTATATAGAGGGATAGGAGACCAATGGCTTCAACAAAAAAAAAACAAGATCCAAAGCGACAATATAAATTCTTCCTTTGTGTTAGTATTATTTGCACATCGTAGATTTAGACTGAAGGAATGAATAGGACTAATGGCCAAAAAAGAGCTAACTCCCCCCATCGAACACACAAATGCACTATAAAAAAAACCATAAGGATACTTCAGTGCGTTTGTAGGACCCACTATTCTCCTTTTCCTTGGAATACTAGCAATGGTATAAGCATTTACTAATGAGAAAATATGTTGACAGGTCAAAGAGGAGATGGCATTCCTATTTTCAAAACTAGTGAGAGTCCTAGTGTTCCAGACACTCCATATGATAAACAATGGTAGATGTGAGTTCATCGAATCACCAAGAAAAAAATATTCCTAATTTTGAATAAGTGAACTGCTTATCCACTGAATAACATGAGTGAATCTTTTTCCATCCTAGTTCGTAATGTTCAATATAAAGGGACAAACCAAAAAAAAGTCGCTGATCGATTCCTCCTTGCTTAGGAAAAAGAAAACACCTATTCAAGTCATGTCAACCCTTTAGTAGAAGCTTATCCCATGTAGAGATATGATTCTGAATGGCCAACCATAGGAAACATTTGATTTTCAATGGAATAGAACAAGCCCAAATTTTTGGCAAAGCAATATTAGTTTCAGGAACAACTAAAGTGGAGACAATAAGATCATAAGCAGAGCTGGTCGTAACCTCACCAGTTTTTGGATTGTGCAACCACAATAGCTTATCCGCTTACTCAGTTATCCTTATCTCGCCTTTCATAAGTTCGTTGATATAGCAATCCCATTTAGTTTTCCATCTCCCCCCAAGTTCTAAGTCCTTCGATGTAATCCAATAAGACTGTCTATTGAGGTTGAATCCCATATTTCAAGCATCTTGGAGAGTATGAAGTCTGTAATCTTTTAAGTATTCTCTAAGAGCTTCTAATAGGAAAAGGAAGGATTCCATTCCTACAATCGGATCAGTACCCAATTTGATGCTTATATCATTTCCATCCCTCCATCCTAACAATTTGGTGATCCTTGTGAGAGTTTGGATAAATCCATTCAAAAAATAAGACGTACCTCTAACAAAAAACTTCTTGTTCTGCAACCAATCCTCAACAGTAAGGTTTTTAAGATATTTCTTTCCTATAATTTAATGCCAGATACCAGTACCTTTAAGATCCATCCAAAGGCTCCTTAGTCTCAAGGTTTTACTGAACCACTCTAGTTTCTTGATATCCCAACCCCCAAACTCCTTGGGTTTGGAAAGAGACACACAGCAAGGAAAGTGCAAATGTTGTGTATTAGATGTGTCTCCCCAAGGGAATGAAAAAATAAAATGTCGAAGTTTGTAACGAATGGATATGGGCACAGGGGACAGAGAAAACCAATACATAGGCATCCCTATAAGGACTACTATGATAAGGATGAGTCCTCCACCTAGAGAGAGAAGTCTGAAAGACTGGTGACTGATCCTCCTCTAAAAATTATTTAAGATCCAATTCTAGCTCTTGGTACCATGTCCCATAGGTTTCAAATAATAATCCACATATTTGAAGCCAACCATAATAGTCCATCTTATAGGGTAGAATCCTTGAGATACTATTCAACACCCCTTCATCCACTTCACTGGCTAGAAAGGTAGATTTACCAACATTGATGCACATTCTCGAGGATGTGCAAAATACTTCCAATATTTCTGCAAAATCCTGCCATTCTTCCACAGTCCCTACCTGAAAAAGTATGATATTGTCCACAAAGAGTAAGTGAATAATAGAAAAGGAGGAAGAGATCATAATACTTTGAATCTTCCTTTTCTCTCTAGCATCCCTTATAAGTAAACGTATCCCTTCTGTGTTCAATAAAAAGAGCAAAGGGGAGATGGGGAAACCATGTCTAATACCCTTGTATGTAGTAAAGAAGTCAGAGGGAGTACCATTAACCAAAATAGAGAAGTTGGAGGAGGTAATGCATCCCATGATCTAGTTCACCCCTAAGAGTGGAATGCCAATTTGTAGCAAGATGAGCCTTAACAATTTCTAGTTTAGCCAGTCAAATTATTTGACCAGATCCAATTTTAGCATTAGGGCACTCCTTTTGTTTTTTTTTAAGTATGTAGAGCTTCATGAGTTATAGAAATTGGTTCTAGTATCTGCCTATCTTTAAGGAAGTCAAACTACTCATGAGAGATAGATCTATCAAGGAAAGGTTTAAGCCTATTAGCTGCAATCTTAGAAATGAGTTTATACAACACGTTACATAGATAGATGGGGGGGAAATATGCAAAGGTTTGAGTCCTATCACACTTAGGTATAAGGGTCAAGAAGGTAGATTTCAGAGAAGTAATAACCCTTCCTTCTTTCCACAACTTTGAGCAGATCTCCTCCCAATAAATCGAAAAACTAGAGATAGAATTCCATGGGAAAACCATTAGGGCCATGACTTTTGTCCCTTTTAAAATCTGTCAGAGCTCCTTCAACTCCAGCAAGATTCACTTCATCAGTAAAACTAGAGGCCTCTCCAGAGTAACTAGAGAGGGAAAGAGGTGAATCAACTTGATTTGGTCACTTATATTTGACTTTCCATCATCCTTGAAAGACTTTGTAAAGTGTTTGACCCCCATTTATTTGAGTTGTATAGTCTCCTCCACCAACCTACCATCCCCATTTTTGAGTGCCCAAATGGAATTGAAGTTTCTGCAGGTGGAGGCATGACTGTGAAAGAATTTGGTGTTGGCATCTCCAAGCTCCAACCACTTCATTCTTCTTTCCAGTTTCCAAGTGAGGATTCCATGTGCCAAGTATTTCTCCTTGCACATCTTAAGGGATAACAAGAGATCCTACTATTATTAATTGAGAATACCCCAGGGGTTGGAATATAAGATAGTGAGGATCCCCCTATCAATCTCATATAACTCCTCATTCATTTGATGCTTCTTCTTCCCTTCCAAATCCTTCACATTCAATTTAACCCCTTTCAGTTTACATACCAGACTTGACATGTCATTGTCCTCCTGATGGAGAAGCTTAGAAGACTAGTAGTCTTTTACTAGCTTGGTAAAGTCCTCCTCTTGAAGCAAAGCTTTGTTGAATTCTAAAGGGTAGATATGTGAAGAGGATTCTGAAGTCCACTCTAAACATACAGGATAGTGATCTGATCCCTATGATGGATGGGCCCATACCTTATGTCTTACCAGGAAAGGAGAAAGGGATGTCTAGGCTAAAAATATGTCCATCCTCTCGTTGATGCCCTCATCCCCTGCCCTTCCATTCCTCCAAGTAGGGCCAGCACAAGATGGATCCAAACAAACCATAATGGATTTCTCAAAGATCTATGAAAAAAAGAGACATAGAGGATCCCTTTAGGATTAATGTCCGCAAATTTCAGCATCATTTAAAGTAAGGTTCAGGTCACTTACAAAAATCAAGGTAGGAAACCCAAGAAGACCTCCAATAACAACATTGTTCCAAAAAGCAGTCCTATTACTATGGGGACCATAATAGTTGAGAACATAAAGTTTAGTGGAGGAGCCACAAAACATAGTCTTGACTAAAACACCAACAAAGGTAAGAAAGGATTTACATCAGGTAGACAGAGGATTCCAACCTATCAACAGGCCCCCCGATAGGCCAATAGAATCCAAAGCACAAAAATCCCTCCCTGGAAAGAGTTTGGAGAAAGATAGAAGGGCTTGATGGTAACCACACATAGTTTCTTGTAAAATTATCATGTCCGGAGATAAAGAGGAGAAGAAATCTTGGAGGTTTTTATGTTTGGTAAACCCTTTGAAACCACACACATTCAGAGAGAGAATTTCCATAAGGGGCCACGACTATTAGGAAATGAATATCTAAGCGCCTGTAAAGTAGAAGACTAAGTAGGGGAAGAGCTGGCTCTGGCATCATTTTTTGTCCTCACAGAAAGGGGAGTAAAAGAGATGGATGCAATACCCTCATGAGGATCAGAAGCCAACTTCTTCTTGGCCTTTCTAATAGTAACATTCTCAAATCAAATCAAAACTAAAAGAAGGGTTGAAGGTGAAAGAGGATATTTGGCAATGAAGATGGGCATAGACTTCATCAAGGTAGGTTCAGAAAAAGATGGTGGATTACAAGGACTGGTTGGGTGAAGATCAGAAGTAGGAAAGGACTCATGCAGAGCTAGGGGAGGGAACTCCTCATAGTTATAAAGGAAATATCCATTTCCTGAAACCACCAAAGGAGGATCAACAAAGAAAGTTTGAACAGAAGAGATTATTGGTGGGGCCAAAGGGGTGGAGCCCGCGCTCGGAACTAGACTAGACACAACATTAACATATATCAGTGGATCACAAGAATAAGAGACATAGGAAGGGGTCAATGACCTACACCTTTCAACATCTTGAATATAAAGGAGTTCACCCTTTGTAATATCTTCATAATTAGTAGGGTAAGAAGATATGCACATACCTTTAGGTGGAGCAAAGGTGAAAGTATCTAGTAGGGAAGGACTTGGTGAAAAGGACCAGTCAGGAGGTGAATCCAATCTGGTGCTTGCTGGAGGAGGAGCTCCTTGTAAAAGTAAATGACAAGAATGGCATAAATTCTTGATCTCATGCTGAAAACTGTATCAAAACGCGATGTTTTGATAATCCAGTCTCTGATTAATAGGCACATTATTCCAAAGAATCTCAATTTTGGCAGGAAGACTTTGGACTTTGGCACTATTATTATTGTTAATGTTATTACTAGCATCTTTGTTATCTTTGAATGTAGTTACTATTCATTAAATAAATAATTGGCTCATCAAAGACAACCAAAAAAGTACGAGGGGCCATGGATTCCACAAAGTGAGGGGGAATGGGGACATCCCAGACACCTTATAAGTTGTTGGCTTAATTGTGTATGTCCCGATTCATATTTGCACCATGGTGACATTAATAAATTTTTTCACCCAAACCTTGTACAACAAACCCTATTCTCAATATTTATGGACCATGGAGTTAATACTACATCATTTTCACACCTTAACAGGCCCATATTGCATAGGGATCCCTCCTTCGGATGATATTCCCTCACATTTATGTGTTTTTTCATCCATTTATGAGACATTTTCCTATTTTTTAGGGGTTGTAATCTATTTTGTGGCTTCCACTCTTACACTATGCATTGATGATATTATTTTTGTTCTTCCATGATATTTTGACCCTATTGGATTCTCTCTCTCACCTATTTGGCCCTCCTAAATGTTTTGTAACCCCCTTTATGTATTAGTGTGCCTCCACCTACTCTTCATCACTCCATTCCTTAGTTTTGGGTAAGTCATCCTCATGGTGATAATTTGGGAAAGGGAACATTTTCACTAAGGAACCACTCCACTAATTCAAGTTAAGTCTCGATGCGGAAGATTAAAACTTACTTCTCTCTAATTTGAGTTGATCCCTTTGGGCTAGAGTTGGCCTCGTTTTTCTATAAATTCATATGCCCTCTCCTTATTGAATTTAATGTTGATCTTTGGAACATGTGACTTGTGCTATATATCCATGTTGGGAATGTTGGTAGTATTGGGAGTGTATTGAGACTTAGAGTTCGTCTATTCCAAGTTCTCACACATGAAGCCAAGAAAAGGGAATGGTGAGCTAGGTCATATTCCATAGGAATTTGAGACATAGAAGAAATTAGTATTGGGAAGCATTGTGGTTCTCGAAAGAGGTAGTTACTACATTTTCTAGATTAATTGTTCATATACCTCGTAGGTTACCAGTTCAAGAGAGGAATTATTGACGATGTCTACGGTTGGGAGGAAATTCGTTCTGCTGCAATCAGTTTCCCATATGTTGAGATAAGTATTTCTCATATGATTTTATTTATGTTTACATATCATTATGATGATTACGTGAAAAGGTGGCTAAATTCAATTATATATATGCTTGACTATTGTATGTGATAATATGTTATTTAATTAAAGGGCTATTTAGGATTCGAATATGATATGATATTGATTCTAATCTTATTTCTCTTCTTAAAAAACTGTAACTATGGATCTATGGTACTTTATGGGGCGCAACCATATGTTCTGGTTCATAAATCTATGTTTGTTTGTGTGCTTCGGGACCTGTTCCATTTCGTCTGTAGTAATGTTTCAAATAATCATATCCTTTTGTTTCGTGGAAAAAGCTTTCTAGATGACCAAGATATGTTCATTTTTCTCCAACAATTTTATGAGTGCCAGGTTGAGTGCACTAATTGTTAAATTGGAAATGTTATATGCATGGATATGCTCCTATTTGCATATCTCAGTTTCAATAATGTAATTAGAATGTAATATTGATTGATGGCTTGAGGTAGGATACCATGCAATCTAAAATATATTACTGAAAAATGGTTGTAGGGGACAACCATTGGAAGGTGATTTTATGGGTTGTGATTGCAGTCGATTCCTGTTGTTCTTCTATGGTTGCAGTGTGGCTATAGGTTATATCATGCATATGTTTCTTGATGTATGTTTTCCTAGGTGTTTATCTTCACTGAAATCACAAAGCGAACAACACCAGAAACTAATTAAATTTGGAAACAATTAACAATATAATACTTGACAATTATAAACAATGTTTTCAATAATCTTTACGAAGTATAAGAATTTATTGTAGGACCTTAATCACACTATGATATAGATTCATTATTCCTACACTAGATGCATTTAGCAATGTAAATTTAATGATTTATAGAGTTTATTAAGTGTTGAAAATGATTTTACCAAGAGCAATGAATCTTTTAATTAAGTAATTTAATTAAGTAACACAATCTTAGTAATGTTAATTAAAGTTAGAAATTTAATTAATCATCTAATTGTTAGTTGTCCTAACCTTATTCTATTTTTATTATACCGAAGTTTATAACCTTTTTCCTTGTCATAAGGGTTGGGGATAGTACAAGTGGTATCAAATCCAAGTTTCAACACTGCGGCTTTTGGGCCTTCTGCAAAGTTTCAAGTCACTTTGTAAACATGAATTTCCATTAGATAACTTGGATGCATGCACCTTAATATGGTTTCACATTTGAGTGATTTAATTAAACCGTCATCTTGGGATGGCCTTGGACTTGATTTTTAGATGGTAAGGAAAAATATTGGAAGGATTTCTATCCCCCTAATCCAGTTAGGTTGATTGTAACTTAGAAAAGTTGGTAAGTTACTTTATAAACCATAATAAAAGTAGTTTTAATGATAATGAACTTATAACAATGTGTATTTTAGTAACATAATGTTGAATATGAACACATTGCAATTCCCAATGATTTATTAAGCAAGCGATGTGACAACTAAATTGATATTTGAATCAAACCTATGAAGACTAAATATTCAACAAGTACAAGTTCAGCAGTAGGAAGTAAGAGATTGGAGATGGATTTTGAGGAAGGATGCAAACCATATGGTCGTAAAGAGGAGTTTTTTGAGGGAATAATTTCAATAAAAAATAACATGAGAAGTGAACTGTTAATCTTGGAGGATTCAGTAAGAAAGTGTAGAGAGGATAAAGAAAGGATAATCGATATCCATGAGCATATTTGAATGATATAAAATCATTGAATACCATCCAAAGATCCACTAAAAAGAGTCATAAAATAGGTTATGTGAGGTCTAAATCATATTCAAGGAGACCTTATCATTCATAGATAAATAATGGGTATGTATCAAGCAGGACAAAGAGTAGTCTTGAAACATATCTAGCGAGATACAAGAAGATGAGGTCTGCTCAAGATGAACTAGTACGAGAGTTTAGAAGAATATAGCCCCCAACTTTTTATGGAGAAATAAAACAAGGAGAAGATTTTGAAGATTGGATATTGGGACTTGGGAAGTTCTTCCAGTTGCACCAATACACACCTAATATAGAAGCATGGGTATCCATATACTATTTGCAAGGGAATGCATCTATCTAGTGGGATCATCTAGTTAAGATAAAAGACATTGACGAAGACAAAATCTCTTGGAAGAAATTTAAGAAGTACTTCCAAAATTAATACCTCTTTGAGCATTACTATGACAAAAATATGGAAGAGTTATTTGAGCTTAATTTGGGAAGCATGACTATGGATGCCTATGAGAAGAAATTTTTGGAGCTTTTGAAGTATGTGGACTTCATCAAATATGAGAAGGTAAATATTCAAATCTTCCTAAGTGGTATTCCATAATATTATAGAGATAAAATCCAGTATGATAGACAACGAAACATTAAGGATGTGATATGGAAGGAGAAACACTTATATGAACAGAATAAGAGCAAGGCCCCATGTCAAAACAATTCGAAGGATATGAAGAACAAACAAGAGCAGAGAAAAAAATGTTTCCAGCCTTCAAAATTCAGAAATAGTAATTCTAATCAACAAGGGAAACCAAGGGAAGAGACATCAAAGAAAATACCACCCATGGAATGTTGGATATGCAAGGAAAATCACTTTTCCAGGTAGTTCCCATATAAGAAGATTAACATTCACAAAATTCAAGAGGCTTCAACTGTCGGATATTTAGGTGGAATTGTTTAGAGGGTCTATGCAACCCTAGATGGGAGGAAAGATGACCACCAATCCCAAATGATTGAGATAACAAGTAATATTTCTAATAAAACCATAGCTATTTTGATTAATTCTAGAGGTAGAAATAGTTAAATTGCACCTAATCTAGTTGATAAATGTAATTTGAATAAAACTAAACTTGAAATAGCAATTCCAGTATAGTTATGTACTAGAGCCAAGATGAAAATCACTGAATTTGTAAATATGTTTCCTTTAGAAATGAATGGAGTGAAAACCTTTGTAGACTTCAACATCATACCCTTGAGGTCATATGATGTACTAACTGGCATGGATTGGTTTGATGCACACCAAACCATACTGGATTTTCATAATAAAACGTATACTTGTTTGGATGAAGAAGGAAACATAGTGACAACTAAAGATATACCTAGATCTATATCTGTGAGGCAGGTCTCAGGTCTACAATTGAATAAATTTCTCAGAAAGGGGTTCCATCTATATGCAATCCATTTGGAAGATTCAAACGATGGAAAATATTCAGAACTATAGGATAATTCAATACTACAAGAGTTTTCAGATATATTTCAACAATCGACAAGAATTCCTCCCAAGAGGGACATTGATTTTTTTATCAACTTATTGCGAGGAACAATACCTTCATCTGAGGCACATTATAGAATGAGTACTCCATAGTTAAATGATTTACATATGCAGTTAGGGGAGCTACTAAATAAATTTTTCATAAGGAATAGTGTTTCACCTTCTTAGTATTTATAATCCTCCCTTGACCAAACTGTCTGGAGTTTTATTTAATTATTTGGGTCCACTGGTACAATTGGGTCCACTTGGTCTAATGGGGCCATATGTACCAGTTACAAGGGTGTGGGGAACACTGATAGAGGCTAAATTACACTTACTAAACTTGTATGCATCAGTTTAGGTGCCTCCTTCTCCATTCCCTACATTTTAAGAGTCTCGATACCAACCTCCTTCAATCAGTTGGAGTTGGAACTAGTTAAGCTTAGTTATTCTCCAGTTACTTTCAGTTAGATCACAATCAAATTAGTTAGCACCATTGATGCATGACTGCATGTGGATAAGGATCCTTTTCTCACCTACCACTTCAATTAGACTAAGTTAACTGATTATAATTGATTGTGTGACTTAGTTAGACATATGAACTTAACCACTTAAAATCCGAGAGTGATTAAGAGATATTTAGTTAGCTATGCAGTCAGATACAGCCACATCCAGTTGGGATATTCGAATTCATCCATAATGTTCCAAATTATTTTGTTATGTAACACTATTGTATCTCTGGATTATGTAATGAAGATAATATTGTAATTCTTTGAGCAATACATGTTTGTTTCATGTGATATTTTATTTGTTCATTTTGTATAATTCATTTCTATTCATTGCATCAATAATTTGGACTCATTGCTTAATGATATAAATGACACAACAATTCTCACATGGTATGAGAGCCATTTCAAGAAATATTCAAGTCTTTCTACTCTCCATTGAACACCAGAAGAAGCTAGGATTCAACAGAAGTCCTGCAAAGAGTTCCTTGCTTCCTCAGAATTTATTCAGAGTGGTGGTGTGGGTGTGATGGACCCTCAGAAACTGTTCATGTCAAGATGGAAGGCTTGATTTTGACAAGTGTGAATGTTTTTAGTTTTGGTAGTGCTACGTATCTTGATTGGAGATATTGTCTAATCAACATGAGAATTATGGATTTTCAATCTTCCATACCTTGGATCCTAACACCCTTAAATTATGATGATTGGAGGGAAGATACACACTTGGTCTTGCTTGAACAAGGCCACTACAAGATAATAATGGAAATGGAGACTGATTCCCATCATCTACCTGAGAGAAACAAGTTTCTAAACCTCTTAGATGAATATTTCAGTTATCTATGTACTCGTATTTCTATATATCTCCTCTTCCACCTTTAAGGTTTGAGGACTCCCAAAGAAGCTTGGGAGAATATTGAAGTCTTGTTAGGCAAGCAAGGTGAGCTTCGGGGACACATTTTGGAGAACGATTTTAATTCCTTAAATCCACAAGGTTTCGATACATCTTTTCATTATATGCAAAAATTCTCCAGTGAATCTTCTATTATAAATTTTGTGCATAGTTTACAATTGATTGCTCCAGGAAAGGGAAAGGAATTTAAATTCTTTTTCTCTAATGATAATGTTGGTGTGTAGATAAGTAATTAACTAGATATTTTTTAAATAATATCATATTTTAGGAGTGATACATTCACTCTCATTGATCTAGATCTTCCATCAATTTCCTACATGATTGCATGCACCAATACTCAGAATTTTGAAGAAGGGGAAAACTGTGCATCTACCATCTCAGCAGAGCACACCCTTGAATCTGATATGAACCTATTTGTATCTAATATGATATTATTTGGATATTAGCTGATATTACTTGGTTCAATATCTCATTTTCATTAGCTTCCAATGTTTCTTGTAGTTGGTCTCATCAATTTAGGTGTGAAAAATCAAGTACCAAAAGTCCCTTTGAAAATTACTGCTAGGGAATCGATGTCCATTTTCTCTCATAAGTTTGCTGATATTATATTTTGTGAATATTTCAATATTTTGGAAATAATATCATATTTTAGGAGTGATCCATTCACTCTAATTTATTTAGATCTTCCATCAAAATTCCTACATGATTGCATGCAAAATACTCAAAGTTTTGAAGAAGGATAAAATTGTGCATCTACCATCTCGGTGGAGCACACCCTTGGCTCTAATATGAACCTATTTGGGCCTCATATGATATTATTTGTTTCAATATTTATGTTTCATGAGCTTCCAGTGTTGCTTGTAGGTGGTATCATCAATTTTGGTGTGAAAAATCAAATACCACAATTCTCTTTCGAAGTTGTTGTTGGTGATTTCATTTCAGTATTCTTTTATGAGTTTCCTGATATTATATTTTATGTATGTCTAGATATTTTGGAAATAATATCATATTTTAGGAGTGATCCATTCATCCTCATTAATCTTGAGCTTTTAGAAAATTCCTACATGATTGCATGCACCAATACTGAGGGTTTTGAAGAAGGAGAAAATTGTGCGTCTACCATCACGGTGAATCACTTGGATTTATTCCACATTATTGGATATTATATGAAATTATTTGGATATGATATGATATTATTCATTTCAGGTTTTAGGTTTCAAGATATTTCAAAAAAGATTGTAACTACTCTCATCAATTTTGGTGTCACAAATCAAGTACCACAAGTCATCAATTTTGTAACTTGTTGCTCGGGATTTGATGTTGGTTTCCTCTTATGAGATTGATGATATTTTATTTTGTGAATAATTTATTTTTTCTGAAGCTATATCAAATTATAGATCTCAATCATTCACTCTCCACTACCCCATGGATTCTCTACCTATCTATTTGATCACATGCTCATCTCCTCACAAAACTAGTAAAGATGGAGACATTTTGCATTCACTTGGAAACTTGCTCCTAACAGTTGGGGATGATTCTACCTCACATAGGTTGATGTTCAAGGATTCAATATACGGTTTTCAGGTGTTCCTCACATTGTTCAAAACATCAAGAACTTTTTCTTTCATATTTGTTGATTTCAATTGCTCTACATGGGTCTAGTTTTCATCTTGCAGTTGTCTATATTCCTGATTTAGTTGAGCACATTCTTCTTCTTCCAAAGAGGAACATTCCTCAAGAAATATTCATTTAGTTTGGATTCGGAGGTTCACATGCACATATTCAGGATGTTGCCGCACAGAAGAACCAAAATATTGCTTTGTTGTTGCACAGTGCTGCAAATTGAAGCAAAATATTTTGCAAGTTTTTAACTTGTATTTCCCGATTCCTGCTTATCTTGAGGGGGTGTTTTTCCCATGCGTTTTTCCCCTATTTCCTCGATTTATTAAGCAATGTTTTTTATCTTTTATATTGTATATGGTTGAATTATGGCCAAGTTAGGGTTCAAGAGGGTGTTAGGATTTATAATCCTCCCTTTACCAAACTATTTATTATATTATTTTAGCCTAACTTAGGATCTCTATTTAATTATTTCGGTCCACTTGTCTTAATGGGGCCACATGTACCAATTACTAGGGTGTGGGGAACACCAATAGAGGCTAACTGCCACTGATTTCACTTTCATGCATCAGTTTAGGCACCTCTTAAGCCATTCCCTAAATTTTAGGAGCCACTGGGAGTCTCAGCATTAACCTCCTTCATTCAGTTGGTTTTGGAACTAGTTAGTCTTAGTTATTCTCCAGTTACTTTCACTTATATCACAATAAATTCATTTAGCTCTAGTTATGCATGGATTCATGTGGATAAGGTGCATTTTCTCACCTACCACTTCAGTTAGACTGAGTTAATTGATTATAACTGATTGTGTGACTTAGTTAGACATATGGAGTTAACCATGTGGACTCCGATAGTGATTGAGACATATTTAGTTACCTATGTGGTCATATATAGTCACATTGAGTTGGGATATTTGAATTCATCCCTAATTATTTGAATTATTTTCCTATGTAACACTATTGTAACACCGGATTATGTAATGAAGATAATACTGTAATTCTCTGAGCTATACTTGTCTATTTCCTATGAGATTTGATTTTTTCAGTTTGTATAATTCATTCCTATTCACTACATCAATAATTTGGACTCATTGCTTGATGATATAAATGGAACAACAATTCTAACACACCTTTGCAGTCCCTATGTTATTTATTAATAAGAACGATGGAACTCTAAGAATCTACATAGATTATAGGAAGTGGAACAAAGAAATGATTAACAACAAAAACCCCTTACCAACAATTAATGAATTGTTTGATAAGGTGAGAGGATCCAAGGTATTTTCAAAGATATATTTGAGGTTGGGATACTACCAAATTAGAATTAAGAATGAATATAACAGTAAGAAAACATTCAAAATAAGGCATGGACATTATTAGTGCACAGTGGTACATTTTGGTTTAACAAATGCACCAGCAATACTCATGTGTTTAATGAATGGAGTATTCAGAAAATACTTAGATAAATTTTCGATTGTATTCTTCGATGACATCCTTGTCTATTTAAATATAGAATAAACACATGAAGACCATCTAAGGTTGGAAATGCAAGTTATTAGAGAACATAAATTGTATTCCAAACTATGCAAGTGTTCTTTCTATCAAGGAAGAATCAACTACCTAGGGTGTATCATATCTGAAGAAGGTGTTTCATTAGATCCTTATAATACAAGAGCCATTATGGAATGGCCAACACGTAGGAATGTATCAAAATTAAGATATTTCATGGGATTATATGGGTACTATCAAAGGTTAATCGAAGGATTATAAAAGTTAGATCATGTTAAGTTCAACTAGAATCCTAATTGTGAATATAGTTTTCAAATCATTAAGGAAATTATTACTTGTGCACATGTTCTAAACAATGCAGATATTGAAGGAAACTTTATTATGTGAAAAAATGCATGTAAGCAAGGAGTTGGTGGAGTATTAATGCAATATGGACATGGGATTAGTTATGAATCAATAAACTTGAAGGAACATGAGAAAAAGTATTCCACCCATGACTTAGAGATTACCACTATCATCTGTAATAATCCAAAATTTCATAAAAAATGAAAAATTTTCTTCCAACAATTAATGTTTAAAAACATTGATGGCGTGGGTAATTTAACTGCTAACCATTATCATTTTAAAGGGTCTCATCTAGAAACAAAAACAAATTCCTTTATTAATTTCTATAACTGCATACTTCACTATCTGCATTCATAATTAACTATTGAAATATTGATTTAGTAAGTAAATGATCTGAAGTAGTATGAGCTGAAAAACACTTTTTGTTTACTATGTACTAAAGTTTTTTTCCTCTTTAAAATGAAGGAACTTCAGTTGATGCTCGAGGATTACTTAGCTTTTGAAGTTAATGCAGTGAAATGATGATTCTTGCATGGGTCTTTTTTACAGGTAAGATGTTTTGTATCCCAGTTTCAAGATCGAGATTAATTATCTCAACTTCCTAAAGTAAAATGCTAGAATATTTGTTTAGTTTACAGGCTTGAGATAAAGAAGGTATCATCAAACCTATATATTTTCCAAATATTGAAATTGTTTTGTTAAACAATGTTTGAGGTCTAAGTTGTTAACCTTCCTATTCCTTGTTTAAGGAAATAATGTTTTCCTGTATAGTTGCTTCTTATTTTTTTATTTATAAGCGTAAGTAGTTAGAAATCCAAGCAAAAATAGAAGTAAATGCTTTCCACCAAAATTTGAATATAACTTGTACATCCTATGTTTATCCTTTTGTTGTTATATTAAATCCTAATCCTACATGCAACTCTAGACAAGGATAAATTTTGCAAACCAAATCTTGCAATACATTATTACTTGTTACCAAGGTAATTTATATGTACTTATTTCACATACATTCGAATGTTACATAAGAAACTATTACATAAGTCAAGGTTTTGTCATAAGGTATAAAACAAATGACATTTATATATATGGAACTAATGATATTATGGAGAGTATAAATTTAATAACTGCCTAGGTATTTACCATGTGAGGGTTCAAAATAAAACATTATATCGTTATACATGTAGTATTAATGCTTTCTTTTAAGGGGTGGAAGGCATGATTACCTAAAGAACAAATATAAACAAAATACCCTTGCATAACCTAATACTCTCTATAAGGTGTTTATATAATAAATATACCCTATCTATGCAAAAATACCTTTACCAAAACTATGTGAAAGCATCTCTAGAATTTAAAATCATGTGCTTATAAGTTTTTTTTAACCCAGATATTAATGAAGGCTATGAATATCCTTTTTGCAGGCTTCACCCAACTCTTAAACTATAGAACAACACCCACAATATCAAAGTCAAAGTGGAATCCACGTGAATATCGGTTAGTGGATAGGGTTTTGGTGTTGGTAAACCCTACTACAAAAATGTTCAAACCCTAAATTCTCACATTGTTTACCCAAGCTTTCGTTGATGTGAGTAACACCTCCAGGCTCATGGCCCCATGGGAATTTGATGCCATCAACTGGTTTCTGTGAGAGATGGACTTTGAAGCAAAATGCCTAGCTTCGTGAGTATGTTAACTCGTGTTTCAGCCGAGTTGAAAACTTTGTTTGATAGGAGTGATATCTAGTTCTAAAATCATAGTTTACTTTGTGGATTTTCACTGACAGTGGGGAGAATTGGGTTTCGTCGTAACCTTTACTATGGATTTCTCGTTCTCATCGAGGTTTTCTAGAGTGGATATTCTGCCCAGCTGCTAGGGTATGCCATTTGTTTTTTACTAGGTTTGCTCTCCATACCACATAGTGCGTGGCCGAGGATAACCTATCTTTAGGAAACTCATTAAACTTGTTCTTTTGCAATGCCATAAAAAAATTCTTTACTATAACCCTTTTTTTAAATAAAGAGCTTGACCATTTTTAACTTGCTTGTGTAGACATTTCTAGAGGTGGGAATCTCAGTATTGTGAGCTGGAAGACTTCAAAAAGAGGTTTCCACACTTCTTAGGCAACCGGGTAAGCCTCGGTTTCATTTTCGAGGTTCTTTCTGTGGTGAAAGTGTGGGGGTTTGGAAGGATACTGTCTCTTTGAGACTTAAGCTCCCTTCTCATAGCTATGTTGAAAAATAATGATGTTGGTTGCAAATGTTGTGCAGCCGTAGAATGTTATGTTCGATGGATTAATTTTTTCCTTAGGGTTTCGCAAAATGTAAATACTTGTTTGTAACTTGCAAAGGTTTTGATAGTAATTATGGGTGCACGGTCTGTGTAGGAAGGGGTCATTGACAGACTTGGACGTTGTGGTTTATTTTTCTATATTTTAAACTTCAGTTTGTTTAAGCTTAAGTTAAAAAAAAATTAAAGAACCTTGTTACTAAATTACCTGTGTCTGGTGAATAATTTGATGAAAGAAGATGGAAGGGTTTTGCTGCTGTAAATATCCATAATTCTGATCTTTTGTTAAATCAGGTTTTTATGTGAAAATTTAATGTGAAAACTCTCCTTTGCATTTTCGTTTTAGTGTAAATATTTTTTATAAAATAATAAAAAAAGGAGAGAGGGTTTGTCATTAAAACCCGAGTTTAACTTTGTAAGATTTGATTTGGAAATTTTAGTTTATCTATTGTTCTATTATTTTTAGTTTATAAAAGATAATTAGTCTAACTCTGTTTCTGTGTAATAATTTATTTAATTTAGGGAAATTATAATATAATTATTATAATTGTAGAATGAAGAAGTTGATTATTAAGCATATGGATAAACTGTCAATACCCTACTTTGGAAGGAAAGACCCAACTCTCGAAGTAAATACTTTCTTAAAATTTTCCCTAATTTAGGCTTTGTCTATTTATCTTAAATTAAACTATGCATTATTGTTGTTTTTACTATTAATTAGTATAATATCTACTAATTATACAGTATTACTATAGTTTACCTACATATTATTTATAAAACCTAATCTATTACCCAAGATTTCTTTTTACTGTTTAAAGTCCAATGACTGCACCATCTGCAATAAATTCTTCCTCGGTATGGATTATAAACTATATGTATCTATATAATAGATTGAAACTTAGAATTAGTTAGTTTACTATGTTAAAATAACACTTTTTCCAAACTATGTATTGATTTTTAACAAACATTATTTTGTGTTAGTTTTAATTTATAATTTTTACAGATATATTTTAGCTAATGAAACTCCTGAAAATAGAAGACTTTTTCTGCTAAAATTTCCTATAAATATTTTAACAGTAGAAAGTAAATAATCATATTCCTGCATTTCTTGATTTGAATTAACCATCAAAGTTAATTTCACCTACTGTACTAGAGTACTACCTCTTCAGAAGTGTCGAAAAATACACTTAGTTATTTTTATCCATCAGTAAATTTAAACTAACCCTAAATCAATTATTCTAATACATATTTAATCCATAATTTATCTATCTTTAAATTGTAAATGATTTCTCTAATTTAATTTTAATAAATAAATGAAGCAAACATATAAATATATTAATTCCCAAAGAAATCTTTTACTCTTAAAAGATAGATAAATTCTGGATTAAATATGTATTAGAATAAATGATTTAGAGTTAGTTTAAATTTACTTATGGATAAAAATACGTGACTATATTTTTCCACACCTCTGAAGAGGTAGTACTAGGTGAAATTAACTTTGATGGTTCAAAAAATGTAGGAATATGATTATTTAATTTCTACTCTTAAAATCTTTATAGGAAATTTTAGCAGAAAAATTATTCTATTTTCAGGAGTTTCATTAGCTAAAATATATCTGTAAAAATTATAAATATAAACTAACAAAAAAGAATGTTTATTAAAAATCAATACATATTTTGGTAACTATTTTCTTTTAAAAGAGTAAATTAACTAATTCTAAGTTTCAATCTATTATATAGATACATATAGTTTATAATCAATACCGAACATGAATTTATTACAAATGGTGCAACCATTTGACTTTAAACAATTAAAATAAATCTTGGGTAATATATTACGTTTTATAAATAATATATAGGTAAACTACAGTAATACTGTATAATTAATTTAAGATAAAAATACAAAGTCTAAATTAGGGAATCTGTTAACCAAGTATTTATTTCTTTCTTCCTTCCATAGTAGGGTATTTATAGTTTATCCATACCCTTAATAATCAACTTTTTCATTATAAAATTATAATAATTATATTATAATTGCCCTAAATTAAATAAATTATCACACAGAAACAGACTTAGACTAATTATCTTTTATAAAATAAAAATAAAAAAACAATAGATAAATTAAAATTTCCTAATCAAATCTTACACACTTAAACTCGGGTTTTAATGACAAACCCTCTCTTCTTTTTTTACTATTTTATAAATAAATATTTACACTATAAGGAAAACCTAGAGGACAAATTTCATATTAAATTTTCACATAAAAACCTCATATTACAAAAAATCAAAATTATGGATATTTATAGTAGCAAAACCCTTCCATATTCTTTCATCAAATTATTCACCAGACACAGGTAATTTAGCAACAAGGTTCTTTAAAAAATTATTAACTTAAGATTAAACAAACTGAAGTTTCCAATATAGAAAAATAAACCACAATGTCCAATTCTATCGAAGACTCCTTCCTAAAGAGACTGTGCACCCATAATTACTGTCAAAAACTTTGCAAGTTACAAACATGTATTTAAATTTTGAAAAACCCTAAGCAAAAATTTAATCCATCGAATAGAACAGTCTATGGCCACACAACCTTTGCATCCAATGACATTTTTTTTCAAGACAACTGTGAAATGGGAGCTTAAGTCTTGGCAAGACAGTATCCTTCCAAACTCGCACACTTTCACCACAAAAACAACCTCAGGAATGAAATCAAGGCTTCCAAACTCGCACACTTTCACCACAAAAACAACCTCAGGAATGAAATCAAGGCTTACTCGGTTGCTTAAGAAGCATGGAACCCTCTTTCTAAATTCTTCTAGCTTGCAATAGTGAGATTTCCACTTGGAGAAATGTTTGCACAAGCAAGTTAAAAACGGTCATGCTCTTTCTTTAAAAAAAAGGGTTACAGTAAATAATTTTTTTTATGGCATTGCAAAAGTTGAAGTTTAATGAGTTACCCAGAGATAGGTTGTCCTTGGCCGTGTAGTATGTGGTATGCACAACAACCCTGGTAAAAAACAAATGTCATACCCTAGAAGTTGTGCAAAATATCCACTCTAAAAAACCTCAACAAGAATGAGAAAGCCACAGTAAAGGTTACGACGAAACCCAATTCTCCCCACTGTTAGTGAAAATCCACAAAGTAGACTACGAGTTTAGAAGGTGAGATCACTGCTATTAAACATAGGTTTCAACTTGGTTTGAACACGGGTTAAGATACTCATAGAGATAGAGATAAGGCATCAAAGGCCATATCTCAT
Organism: Pseudotsuga menziesii; assembly: GCA_001517045.1. Taxonomy (NCBI): domain Eukaryota; kingdom Viridiplantae; phylum Streptophyta; class Pinopsida; order Pinales; family Pinaceae; genus Pseudotsuga; species Pseudotsuga menziesii. The sequence continues at coordinate 214,835 of LPNX010538503.1, forward strand.
AGAAACCAGTTAATGGCATCAAAGGCCCATGGGGCCATGATCCTGGTGGCATTACTGACATTAATGAAAGCTTGGGTAAACAATGCGAGAATTTAGGGTTTGAATGTTTTTGTAGTAGGGCCTACCAGCACCAAAACCCTATCCACTAACTGATAGCAAAGTGGATTCCACTTTGACTTTGATATTTTGGGTGATGCTTTATAGTTCGAGAGTCGGGTGAAGCCTCCAAAAAGGCTATTCATAACCTTCATTAATATCTTGGTTAAAAAAACTTATAAGCACATGATTTTAAATTCTAGATATGCTTTAACATAGTTTTGGTAAAGGTACTTTTGCATAGATAAGGTATACTTATTATATAAACTCCTTATAGTGAGTATTAGGTTATGCAAAGGTGTTTGGTTTATACTTGTTCTTTAGGTAATGAACCTTCCACCCCTTAAAACAAAGCATTAATACTACACGTATAACCATACTAAATGTTTTCTTTTGCACCTTCAAATGGTAAATACGTAGGCAGATAGTAAATTTATACTCTGCATAATATCCTTAGTTCCATATATATAAATGTCATTTCTTTTATACCTGATGACAATGCCTAGACTTATGTAATACTTGCTTATGTAACATTCGAATGTATGTGAAACAAGTACATATAAATTACCTTTGTAACAAGTAATTATGTATTGCAAGATTTAGTTTGAAAAATTTATCCTTCTCTAGAGTTGCATGTAGGATTAGGATTTAATATAACAAGAAAATGATAAACATAGTATGTGCAAGTTATATTCAAAATTTGGTGGAAAGCATCTACATCTATTTTTTCTTGGATTTCTAAGTACTTATGCTTATAACTAAATAAATAAATAAGAAGCAAATATATGGGCAAGCATTATGTCCTTAAACTAAGAATAGGAAGGTTAACAACTTAGACCTCAAACGTTGTGTAACAACTTAACAATTTCAATATTTGGAAAAGATATAAGTTTGACGATACCTTCTTTATCTCAAAGGTGTAAACTAAACAAATATTCTAGCATTTTACTTTAGCAAGTTGAGATAATTAATATTGATCCTGAAACTGGGATACATAACGTCTTACCTATAAAAAACACCTATACAAGAATCATTATTTCATTGCATTAGCTTCAAAATCTAAGTAAGCCTCAGGCATCAACTGAAGTTCCTACATTTTAAATAGGAAACACAATTTAATACATAGTAAACAAACAGTGGTTTTTATCTCATATTACTTCAGATCATTTACTTACTAAATCAATCTTTCAATACTTAATTATGAATGCATATAGTGAAGTATGCAATTATAGAAATTAATAAAGGAATTGGTTCTAGTTTCTAGATTAGACCCTTTAAAATGATAACTATTAGTACTCAAATTACCCACATCATCGATGTTTTTAAACATTAATTGTCATAGAAAAAAATTAATTTTTTATGAAATTTTGGAGTATTACATATGGTATGAGAGCACACGTTCAGAAACTATGCCTGAATGCGGCTCAACCTGCTTAGAAAAAAAAGTAAATAAAATGCATGCATAACTGATTTAATATTTTTCTTTTGAAATGTTGTTATCATAAATATTTTTTGATCTAGAATTGCAGCTATGGAAAGACTCAAGGAATATGAAGATGAAGAGTCCCCGTTAAATGAACAAAGTAATTCTAGAAGAGAACTGATGAAGGAAGAAATAACTAACAATTCTTTAGAATTATTACAAACTATTAAAGAATTAATAACTGAAATGGAATAGTTAGAAAAGAGAAAGAAATAATTCTTAGAGCTCAAGAGGACCTGAACTAGATACTGATGGAAGAAATTCAAAGTGAAGGAATAGATAAACCGATAGGATCCCAAAATGCATTCAACCAACATAAAAGTAAAAAGTCCAAATAGTCTAAAATTGAAAGTAGTTTGTCCTATGAAATTTATGGTGACTCACATAGGAAGAATCGCGATTACTCTAGTGATAGGAGTGAGGATAATAAATTCTAAGAAAAGAAAATGTAAGCCTTATGAGGAAATTTTGGGAGAATTGAAGAAGATAAAACCACCAACTTTCAATGATGAAAATGTGAAACAAGAGGATGCCGAATCATGGCTGTTTGGAATGAAGAATTATTTCCAAATCTATAATGACTCTGACTAGCTAAAAACAAGAATTACCATTTACAACTTAACTGGAAAGGTAGATATCTGGTGGTAGGATTTAAAATGCGTAAAAGGTATTAAGGAAAAGAACATTAACTGGAGTATATTTAAAAAATACTTTAAGAAGAAGTTTCTTTCAGAACAATATTATGAAGAGCGAGCTAAATAATTCTATGAACTAAAGTTGGGAAATATGAATATGAAGGAATTAAACAAAAAAAAATTATGTTTACTATATTACATGCCTTACATTGTGGATGAGAAGCCTAAGGTGCAGCATTTTCTAAGCTATTTACCTTTTCACATTAAAGATAGAATTGAATACGATAATCCAAAAACCCTTGAGGAGGCTATGCGAAAGGAAACATTTTTCTATGAGCAGAACCGAAAAAGGGAAAGCATGCCAAACTGGAAGGCCAAGAGGTCTAATAATTTTGAACACAATAAGAAGGGTTTCATATCTAACCACAATTTTAGGAATAATAACACATGTAACTTTCCTAATAAGAATTTCCAAGGAAATAAAGGTAACTCACAGTCAAACACTAAAGTCCCTAGAAATAAAGAACCTACTAATAATCAAGCAATTACGTTAAGAATAATGAATGTAAAGAACTAGTAAAGTGTTGGGATTGTAATGGACCTCATTATGCATCAGTATTTCCTAACAGAAACAAGACTGTCAACAACATTCATACAGTGCAAGAGGAGATGATTGTTGGTGACTTAGCAAGGGAGATTCCCAGGATCAACGTGGCAACGAAAAACATGAAGGCTCATTATCAAACTTCCATGGTGGAAGTAGAAGGTAAACTGAATCAAACACCCATTTCTATATTAATTGACCCAAGGGCTAGCCTGAGTTATGTCTCTCCTAATTTAGTAGAAAAATGCAATTTATCAGTAGAAAAGTTTGCAAAGTGATGGTTAGTTCAACTAGCTACAGGAGAAAAAAAAAGTGATTAGTTTTGTAAAATATTGTACTGTAATTATGAATAAGTTTAAAACTTTTGTGAAACTAAATGTAATTCCTTTAGGCTCTTATGACATGTTAATTGGTATGGACTAGTTAGAATAACATAAAGTAGTTTTGAACTATTTCGATAAAAACATTTACATGTGTAAATAATGAAAGAGAAACAATAACCGTAACAGGAATTCCCAGGAAAACAACTATCAGACAAATCTTTGCTTTGTAACTAAAGAGAGCTATTCGGAAGGGTTGTAATGCATTTGTTGTAATTGTAATTGATGAAGAACATATAAAGAATGAAGATAAACTAAAACTGGAAGATATTCCAATCATGAGGGGGTATTTGGATGTATTTACGAAAGAAATTCTGGTATTTCCTCTGAAAAGGGAATTAGATTTAACTATTGAGTTGGTACCTGGTGCAGTGCCCAGCTAAAAATCCCCTTATTGGATGAATATATTAGAAATAAATGAAATAAAATCATAGTTAAAGGAACTTATTGATAAAACGTATATAAGACCAAGTGTGTCTCCTTGGGGAGCACCTATTATTTTCTTTAAAAAGAAGGACGATACTCTATGATTATGCATTGACTATCATCAACTTAATAAAATGACCATTAAAAATAGATACCCATTGCCCCACATAGATGATTTGTTTGATCATTTGCACGGAGAAACTGTATTTTAAAAGATTGATTTACGATCTGGTTATCACCAAGTCTGGATCAAAGATGAAGACATTTTTAAGACAACTTTTAGGACCAGGTATGGTCACTATGAGTTTGTTGTTATGCCATTTGGGATCACTAATACCCCAGCTGTCTTCATGTGTTTAATGAATAATGTGTTGCATAAATATCTCAAAAATTCATAGTGGTTTTCATTGATGACATTCTAATTTATTCTAATTCTAAAGAAGAACACGAGGAGCACTTAAAAATTGTGTTACAAGAGTTAAGAGAACATCAGATTTATGCTAGATTTAGTAAGTGTGACTTCTTTAAAGATAAAATACGATACTTGGGCCATGTAATAACTAAAGAGGAGATATCAGTTGATCCAGAAAAGATAAAAGCAATTGAAAAATCGTCGGTTCGAACAGATGTGACTAATGTATGATCATTCATGGGGATTACCGGTTACTATTGAACATTCATTAAGGGATTCTCAAGAATCGCAAATCCCATAACTTCTTTACAGAAGAAAGGAAAGAAATTCGAGTGGAATCAAAAGTGTGAAGAAATTTTTAAGAAGTTGAAAACATTATTAACTACTGAACCAATATTAATAATTGTTGATCCTAATAAGGACTTTGTCGTAAGCAGTGACACATGTAATGATGGTCTCGATGGGATCTTAACTCAAGAAGGACATGTAATTGCATACGAGTCTAGGAAGATTAAAATTCATGAGAAAAATTAGGCTACTTATGATTTAGATTTGGCTTCCGTCATACACGCTTTGAATATGTGGTGTCATCACTTAATCGGAAGAAAATTTATGTTAATGACAGATAATAAGGGTTTAAAATATTTGTTGGATCAACAAAATTTAAATGCAAGGCAAGCTAGGTGGCTAGCTTTCCTTAGCGAGTACGATTTTGAGATCCAAAATATTAAGGAAATAAAAAAATAAGGTCATTGATTCTCTAATTAGAAATGAAAGACTAAATTTTGTAGCAGGACTCAACACTTGTAAAACAGATTTAGAAGAACAGCCAGAGGAAGGAGTAAAATTGGATGAAAATTATCAGAAATTACAAGCTAAAGTGGCAAAAAATTTAATTTAAATTTTAAGTATAGGGTATAGTATAAATGAAAAAGTATTAGTACTGTATAAAAACAGGCTGTATATACCTAATGTACTTAAAATTAAGTTGTTGATTCTAAATGAACTACATAAGACTCCTTACTCAGGACATCCTAGTTAGCAAAAGACTATAACCATGTTACAAAAAGATTATTTTTGGCCAAACATGAAGAATGAACTGGAAGAATATATTTCCAAGTTTTTTGAATGTCAACAGGTTAATACTAAACACCAGCATCCAATTGGCTTACTACAGCCATTACCAATCCCTATCTGGAAATGGGAAATAATCAGTCTTGATTTTATTACAGGTCCACCTAGAAATCAAAATATGAATGATTCAATAATGGTAGTCGTCGATAAACTCAGTAAAGTAGCTCATTTGATACCAGTAAATACCACCTACAAGGCTGCTAATATTGCTGATGTATTCATGAAACAAATATTTCATTTACATGGGATACCGAAAGTTATACTTTTTGACAAAGACCCTAAGTTTACGGGCAATTTCTGGAAGTCTTTATTTAAAGGCCTGAATACTACTTTAAATTTCAGTACATCTTTTCATCCCTAGATGCATGGACATACTGAAAGGGTGAATCAAGTATTGGAACACATGCTAAGAATTTATGTTAGAGAACAACCAGGTAAATGGGAGGATTACTTACACTTGGTAGAGTTTGCTTATAACAATCACTACCAAGATTCATCAAAATACAGCCCATTTGAAATTCTGTATGGAGGGAAGTGCAATACTCCGATCTCATAGAGTAACCTAGTTGACAGTTTAGTATTAGGACCTGAACTATTAAAGGAGATGGAGTTAATTGTAAAACAGGAGTAAGGTAATTTAAAAGTTGCACAAGACAGATAGAAAAGTCAAGCAGATCTGAAACGAACTCAGAAAGAGTTCCAGGTGGGTGAACATGTTTTTAGAAAGGTAAGGCCTAAAATAATTTCTTTGAAGTTAGGAAGTTGTCCTAAGTCAGAACCCCGATATTGTGGGCCTTTTGAAATACTATCCAGAATGGGATAGGTAGCATATCAACTAGCTTTACCGCCAAATTTAAAGGTTCATAATGTTTTTCATATCTCTGTTTTAAAGGAATATGTACATGAGACTACTCTTGTTATAAATTGGAATGATATGAAGGTGGAACCTAAAGGATATTTTCTAGTGGAACTAGATTGTATCCTCGAGAGGAGAGAGATCTTGCTTACGAATCACACCATTGGACAAGTAAAGGTGTAATGGAAGCACCTTAGTCTAGAAGAAGCCACCTGGGAACTGGAGAGTCATATGTAGGAAGCATATCCAATTTTGTTCCAGGGAAACTCTGAGGACGATGAATAAAATAACATCGAGGACAATGTTATATTTATGGGGGTTCATATGTCACATACCCCAAATTGAAAAATCATTTTATGTTTTAGGAGGCGTTATGTTTTAATTTTATTATAAATTTTGTAATTATTGACCAAGTGGGGTCAAGGATAATTGTATTTAATTATTGAATATTTTATTAATTAATAAATGAAAGATGATAGAACAGTTTAAGGAGGTTGTTAAATGAGTGTTTATTGGTCACTTGGTGGAATAGACTGGGTTGAGAGCAGATTGGCACTTGGAAGCATCCTCAAACTACTTCTAGCTATTATAGGAGGCAAGTTCCCTATTTTTTTGTTCATGTTCCCCAAGAAAGTGGAACAAGAGAAGGTGGCTCATTAAGTGAAAAACTAACCCAAAAGACCTAAGCATGCTGATAAAACTACCCATTAGATTCACCTAAGGTTGCTCATTCTTTACTTGTGAAATTTATGAGTGAAATTCGTGCACAAGAAATTCAATGGAGGAGACAGGAAGAAGTCTTTGAGTGGAAGGAGCTGACTTACTAAAATAATGCAATAGTTTTGAGCTGAGTTCTTACTGATACAGGAAGAAATATTACTGTCGATTACTCTGTGGAGTTATAGGGGCCTCTTAGCCTATTCTCTCATGCAGTGATTTCAACCAGGTGGACCAGGAGACAGGCTCATGGGTCCTAATATTTGTTGTTTAGTTGTCTTAAAGAGTTGGTTGGGAGGAACATGCTCCTTAGGTTGTTGTCTCCTCTACTATACTACCAGGTTCAAAATATTATTTTGATTTCCTCTATGCAAGCATAGGAACATGAATGTATGGAAATTACTTTTAATAAATAAATGAAGCAGACATATAAATATATTAATTCCTAAATTCATACATTCCCATTCCTATGCTTGCATAGAGGAAATCAAAATAATATTTAGAACCAGAGAATACAACAACCTAAGAAGCCCATTCCTCCCAACGAACTCCTGAAGACAGATGAACTACAAATCTTAGGGACCCTAAGCCTGTCTACTAGTCCACCTGGTTGAAAGCACTGGGTGAGAGAATAGGCTTAGAGGCCCCTGTAACTCGACAGAATAATCAACATTAATATTTCTACCTTTAGTAGTAAGAACTCAGCTCAAAACAGCTGCACTAGTTCAGTAAGTCAGCACCTTTCACTCAAACACTTCAACCTGTCACCTCCATCAAATTTCTTCTGCACCAATTTCACTCAGAAATTTCACAAGTAAATAATGAGAAGCCTCAATTGAATTCAAAGGGTATTTTTATCAGCATGCTTAGGTCTTTTGGGTCAATTTTTCAATTAATGAGCCACTTTCTCTTGTTCCACTTTCTTGGGGAACATGAACACAAAAATAGGGAATTTTCCCCTTGCAACAACTAGAAGTAATTTGAGGATGCTGCCAAATGTCAATATGCTCTCAACCCAGTCTATTCCACCAAGTGGCCAGTAAACACTCATTTAACAGCCTCCTTAAGCTGTTGTCTCATCTTTCATTTATTAATTAATAAAATATTTGGTAATTAACTAAAATTATCCTTGACCCCACTTGGTAAATAATTACAACTTTGAAATAGAATTAAAACGTAATACCTCCTAAAACATAAAATGTTTTTGCAATTTGGGGTATGTGACATCATCCATGCCTTGAATATGTGGATACATTATCTATTGGGTAAAAAATTTGAGTTGAGAACTAACCATGATGGGTTAAGCATGTTAAAATACTTGTTTGTGTTAGGATTTATAATCCTCGCTTTTCCAAACTAGTCTATTATATTATATTTTCCTAACTTAGGAATCATTTAGTTATTATTGGGTCCACTAGTAGCATTGGGTCCACTTGGCCTAATGGGACCACATGTACCGGTCACTAGAGTGTGGGGAACATAGATAGAGGCTAAATGCAATTTATTTCACATTCATGCATCAATTTATGCGCGTCCTATACCAATCCCTTTTGGCAGTTAGTGACTAGTCAAGATTGGTTATGCTTCAGTTACATTCAGTTAGATGTCCTCCAATTTAGTTAGCGCTAGTATTGCATGGTTGCATGTGTATAGGATCTTATTCTCACTTACTTCTCACCTACCACATCAGTTACACTAGTTTAGCTGATTCTAACTAATTGAGAGACTGTACTAGACAACTGGAGCTTAGCTTAGTGATTTAGACACTTCTAGATAGCCATGCAGTCAAATTGAGTTGGTGGATTCAAATTCCATTATTTGTAACACTGTTATATATTGTTGTGATTAATGAAGTTTATACTATAATTATACTCGGCAATACTTTTATGTTTCTTGTGATATTTGTTTTATTTATTGGGTATTATTCACTCCTTTTACACTGAATAATAATTAAAATATAATGGCACTTATTTCCTAAAGATCAATGGCACATTAATTCTAACATGTTATTAGAGCCTCCTCAGGAAATATCTGAGTCCTTCTGATCTCCATTGTACACCAGAAGCATCTTGGTTTCCATAGAAGTCTCGCAAGGAGTTCCTTGCTAACTCTAGACACATTTAGAGTGGAGGTGCAGGTGTGACAGACCTTGAAAAAGTGTATATGTTGAGATGGAAGGCTTGATTCTGATATAGTGTGAATTGTTTTTGTATTGGCAATGTTTTCTTACAGGCGCTACGTAGCTTGATTGAAGAAAGTGATCGATTAAAAGGAGAATTGATGGATTCTCAAGCTTTCTTACCCCGTATCCTAACACACTTTAGCTATGTTGATTGGAGTGTAGATCTGCAGTTCTCCTTATGAAATCTTGGCCTGTAGATGATAAAAATGGGCCAAGATACTAAACCTCATCATCCTATTGAGAAAAACAATTTCTTGAACCAATTCGATGATGCCTTTAGCTTCCTTTGTGCTCACATCTCTGGAGACCTCCTCTTTCATCTTGAGGGATTTCAGACTCCCAAAGAAGCTTGGGAGAAGATTGAATTATTGTTTGGAAAGAAATATGACCTTTAGGGACACATTCTCTAGAATGATCTAATATCATTGCAACCCAACAGGTTCGAGACCATACAAAAATTGTTTACTAAACTCAAGTCTCTTTCACTACAATGTAAGCAATGTGGAATAGAGAGGAAGGATCAGAAACTTATGTTCTCAGTGCTCAGAAAAATTGTTTCTTAGTATTCTGTATTCAACCCTAACTTCCATTCTCAAAGATATTCCATCGCCAATTGGAACATGCCTTCACTTGACAGCTTTGACAAGGCTTTAATACAGGAGAAGGACAATTTGTTCCAAATGGGAGCCCTCCAAACTTCCAATAACCAAGCTCTTTTGATGTCGGACTCTACTAATGTGCAACATAAAGGGAAACACTAGGGGAAGGAGCCTAAAGAATATGAATAAAAACCAAAATAGATTCATAATTATTCTGAAGGAACTCCAGGCGTGAAGAGAAAGACTGATTGTCCTTATTGTATGACGGGCTTTCATTTAGAAATCCAGTGCATGAAGAAGACCCTGGACCAGTTGATACATTTCCTTGTACAGAACAATATTTTCTTTCGACAAGGAGCAGAGATCTATAATCATGGAGAAAAACCTAAATAACATGAGATATTCCATTCCTTGAAGGTAGGGCTCACTCCGTCGAAGGCTTACTTGATAGATTTTGGAGCATCCCACATGATTTCTTCCAGGGAGTCCTTCACCACTTCCAGTCTATTAGGAAGACCTAACACTCATATGGGATATGAGTCTACAATAAAAAATGTTAATAGAGGTCTATTTAAAATCCAGCATGATGTGTTCATTCCCTCTTCTGCAGCAAAGCAAATTGTTGAAGATAAAGAAGAAGCAGAATCTTCAACATAGTCAACTCGAATTAAAGAATGTCTCCTTGGAGTGACTCCTTCTCCTGCTGCTTCAAAAGTTTATGAGTTATCTACTATATGATATTCTTATATGGAGGATCCAGAAGAATAAATTTGAATCTATTTTATTGAAGAAAAACTCTCCTTCCATTCTATGCAAAAATTCTCCAGTGACTCTTCTATTTTAAATTTTGTGCATAGTTTGTTGGTGATTGTTTCAAAAAATGAAGAGGAATTTGATTTCTCTATCTATAATTATGTTTCTGGTGTGCAGATAAGTAATTATTTGGATGTTTTGGAAACAATATCATATCTTAGGATTGATCCATTAACTCTCATTGATCTTGAGCTTCCAAGAAATTCCTACATAATTGAATGCACCGATACTTAGAGTTTTAAAGAAGGAGAAAATTGTGCATCTACCGTCTCGGTGGATCGCACTCATGGATATGATATGAAATTATTTCGACATGATATGATATTATTTGGATAGGATTTGATATTATTTGGTTCTAATTTTAGTTTTCAAGAACTTCCAGTCATGCTTGTAGTTGATCTCATCAATTTTGGTGTGAAAAATAAAGTACAACAAGTCTCTTCCAAACTTGTTGTTGGGGATTTGGTGTTAGTTTTCTCTTAAGAGTTTGCTGATGTTATATTTTGAGAATAATTGGTTATTTATTAAGCTATATCATATTATGGAGCTCAATCATTCACTCTCCATAGTCCAGTGGATGATCTACCTTTTTATTTGATTACATGCTCATCTCCTCATAGAGCTAGTAAAGACGGAGACATTCTGCATTCACCTGGACACATGATCCTAACACTTGGAGCTAATTATACCTCACATGGTTCAATGTTCAAGGATGCAATATATCATTTTCTTTTTTTTCCTCACATGGTTCGAATTCTAAAGCATTTTTTCTCTCTCATTAGTTGATTTCAGTTGCTTTACATGGGTCCAGTTTTCATCTTGCAGCTTTCTATATTTCTGATTCAGTTGAGCAATTTCTTCTTCTTCCAAAGAGGAATTTCTGTCCATACATAAAAATTTAAATTTGGATTCATAGGTTCACATGCATAGTCTCAGGATGTTTCTCCACAGAAGAACCAAGATACTGCATTTGCTGATGCATAGTGTTACAAACTACAACAAAATTTTCACAAAGTTTTTTTTCAAAACTTGTATTTCATGTTCCTTCTTATCTTGAGGGGGGGGTTTCCCCTATTTCCTAGGTTTATTAAGAATTTTTTTTTAATTATTTTAGATTTTAAATGGGTGTCTTTTTTCCTTGTTTCCAAGGCCCATAGTTGTCCAAGTTAGGATTCAGGGAGGGGGGGGGGGGGGTTAGGATTTATAATCCTCCCTTGTCGAAACTGGCCTACAATATTTTATTTTCCTAACTTAGGATTCATATAGTTATTATTGCATCCACTAGTATCATTGGGTCCACTTGGAATAATGGAGACACATGTACCAGTCACTAGAGTTCGGGCAACACAGATAGAGGCTAACTAAAACTGATTACACATTCATGCATCTGTTTATGTGCCTCCTAAACCAACCCCTACAATTTAGGATCCACTGGGAGTGTCGGCACCAACCTGCTTCAATTGTTGGATGTTCGTGACTATTCAAGCTTAGTTATGCTTCAGTTACATTCATTTATATGTCCTCCAGTTCAGTTAGCATGAGTATTGCATGGCTTCATGTGGATAGGCACCTATTCTCACCTACTTCTCACCTGCCACATCAGTTAGACTAGTTTAACTGATTAGAACTTATTGAGATATTGGATTAGAGAACTGGAGCTTAGCTAGTTAGATCCAATAGTGATTTATACACTTTTAGTTATCCATGCAGTCAAATTGAGTTGGTGGATTAGAATCTTATACACATGATTCAAATTCCATTATTTGTAACAATGTGTATATTGCTGATATTAATGAACTTTATACTATAATTATACTCAACAATACTTATCTGTTTCCTATGATATTTTTTTTGTTCAGTGGGTATTATTCATTCCTTTTACACAACAGAATAATTAAAATATAATGGTACTCATTTCCTGAAGATCAATGGAAGATTAATTCTAACAGTTTGAGCAACCTAATTTGAATGAAAGACAAAGGAGGAAGATGAAGTTATTATGTGAATAATACTTTGACATTAATCATATCAAAGGTAAGGAAAATAAATTATGTGATGCGCTTAGTAGGAAGATACATGTGATGCATGTAGAAACTATCAACACTAGCACATCATATTTAAAGGATAATATCATTGAAGCAAGTGTTACAAATTAACTTTATCAACAGTTAAAGAATGATTGAAACAACAAAAAATTATACTGAAATTTGATAAGTATATGTTTAAAGAATATGGGATCCTCATGCATAGAGATAGATTTTATGTGTATGATAATAGAGATATAAGGAAGATGGATTTTAAGGAAATACCTGATGTTCCTTATGCTTGAAATTCAGGTTATCAAAAAATTGTAGCAGCAGCAAGGAAACAATTCTATTGGCCAGGAATGAAGAATGATGTCATAGAATACATAGCTAGGTTCATGTCAAAAATTTAAAGTTGAACATCGATATCCAATAGGATTGTTGTAGCCCTTTCCAATACTAGAATCCAAATGGGATGTAGTGACGATGGATTTCATCATCAATTTACCTAATACAAGATTACAAAAGGATGCTATCATGGTTGTGGTAGATAAGTTTACTAAGGAAACACACTTCATTCCAGTAAAAATAAATCACAACGTAGCTAACATCACATATATTTACACGAAATAAGTAGCTACATTGGATGGTATTCCGAAGGCTATAGTATCATATAGATATTCAAAATTTACTTCTAACTTTCATAAATTATTGTTTGATGGATTTGGAACAAGTCTAAACATGAGTACAACATACCTCCCTCAGACAGATGGACAAACAAAAAGAGTTAACAAAGTGAATTAAGATATGTTAAGGATGTATTTGATGGCTCAACCATATCAGTGGGAAGACTATTAACACTTGTTGGAATTTTCTCATAATAATGGATATCATTCATCTTTGTAGATGAGTTCTTTCGAGTCCATGTATGGAAGGAATTACAATACTCCCATCAGTTGGGATAACCCAATAGACAGAGTCATTATTGGACCAGAATTATTAAAAAATACGGAGGATTAGATGGTTAAGATACAACAAAATATAAACGTAGCTGAAGAAAGGAATAAAATATATGGATATCATAACATGACCTCCAAAAAGTTTCAAGTTGGAGGTCATGTGTTTTTGAAATTTATACCCAAGAAGAGTTCCTTCAAATTGGGAAATTGCTCCAAGATAAGTGCTAGATACTACGGACATTTTGAGGTCTTAACTAAGCTAGGACCTATTTCTTATGAGATGACCCTACCCGCTTGCATTAAAGTATATAATTTGTTTCATGTGTCTTTATTGAAAAAGTATATACTTGTTACTAACCATGTGATTGATTGGAATGTGATCGAGGTAATTAGAGTAATTTTATTTTCTTTATTGATATATATACATGTATGAACATGGTACAAATCATGTGATTGAAAGGATTATGATGTAGGTGGAACGGGAAGGCATTTTTCCATACAACATGTTTCCATTTTGTGTAGAAAGGTCAAGCTTCTCTGGAATCGAGAAATTAGGGAGGTAAATGTCTAATGGACCCATTACAATCCCGAGGATGCAAGTTGGGAGCTAGAGGATCCCATGAGGGAAGAATAAGGCTCATATATTTTGAAATTTTGTAGCATGTATGTAATATGCATAAAAAATGATTCGGTGTTTAAGGGGGGGCTTGTTATACCCGAGTTCTTAATCCCCACACTTATGATCCTTCATGTGACTTTTTTCTTTTGCATTATGGACTTATGATATCTTATATGATTGTGGACTTATGCTCCTTTAAATTATTAATGTGGTTAAGGAATTATTATTATTGGTTGATACCGTGACTTTGGAATTTGGAACTATTATTAATGTTAATGATATTACCAACATTATTGTTATCTTTGAATGTTGTTACTATTGATTAAATAAACAACTGACTCAACGAAGGAAACTAAAAGAGCACGGGGGACCATGGATTCCACAAATTGAGGGGGATTGGAGACATCCCTAGCACCTTATAACTTGTTTTTGTCTTAAGTTTGTCCATCCCAATTCGTATTCGAACCTTGGTGACATTAATAATGTTGGTCACCCAAACCTTGTACAACATACCCTATTCTCAATATTTATGGACTATGGAGTTGATATTACATCTTTTTTCACACCTTAGTGGGCCCCTCATGCCAGGGGTCCATCCAAGGGAATATATTCCCTCGCATTTATGTGTTTTTGGTCATTTATGAGTCCTTTTTCTAATTTTTAGGGATTGTAATCCACTTTATAGCTTCCACTCTTACACTAGAATTGATAGTGATATTTGTGTTTCCATCATATCTATGGCCCCACTGGATTCCCTCTCTCACCTATTTTTACCTCATTGATTTTTTGTAAGCCCCTTTATGCATTATTGTTCCTCCATGTGCTCTTCATGGCTCCGGTCCTTAGGTTTTGATAACTCCTCCTCGTGGTGCTAATTCAGGAAATAGAATATTTTCACAAAGCCACCACTCGACTAATTCAAGTTAAGTATCCATTATGAAGCTTAAATCTCACCTCTCTCTAATTTGATTAAATCCCTTTGGGTTAGAGTTGGCCTCCTTATGCTATAAATGCATATGCCCTCTCCTTGTTGATGTTAATCTTCATCTTTGGACGATGTGACTTGTTCTATTTATCCATGTTAGGAATGTTGGTAGTACTAGGAGTGTATTGAGACTTAGAGGTAGTCTATTTGTTTTCCCTTTTGCTTCCATTACATCGCTCTACTAGTCCATGTTCTCACATAGGAATCTGGGAAATGGGAATGCCGAGCTAGGTCATATCCCATAGGCAGTGAAGACGAACATGAAAGTAGTAGTGGGAAGCATTGTTGTTATGGGAAGAGCTAGTTTCAAGAGTTGATAGACTAAGTGTTTATTTTCTTCTCGATCCATGGTCTCATCTTAGGGGTGACCTATTCAAGCGAGGAAGGATGGATGATGTTTATGGTTGCGAGGAAATTCATCCTATTACATTTAGTTTCCCATGTGTTGAGATAAGTATTTCGCATATGATTTTATTTATGTTTACCTATTATTATGATTATTATGTGCAAAGCTAGATGAATTTAATTATCTATATGTTTGATTATTGTATGTCATAATTCGGTTACTGGAATAATGGACTCTGTAGGATTTGAATCTGTTATTATATTCGTTCTGATCTTATTTCTCTTCTTAAAAAACTATAACTATGACTCTACGGTACTTTGAGGGGTGCAACCATATGTTATGGTTCACCAATATTTGTTTCTTTTTGTGCTTGGTGACGTGTTCCATTGTGTCCATAAAATCATTTCCATTCAGGATTTCCTTTTGTTTCATAAAAACTATTTTCGTATGACTGAGATATGTTTGTTTTGGTCCAACAGTTTTCTCGGTGTCAGGTTGAGTGCACAAGTTGTTAGATTGGAAATGTTCTATGCATGGATATTATCCTATTTGTAGATATGATTTTCTATAATTTAATATGGACGTAATATTGGTTTATGGACGGAGGTGGGAAGACATGCAATCTAAAATATATTAGTGAAAAATTGTTGTAGGGTACAACCATTGGTAGGTGATTTTGTGGGCTATGATTGTAGCCAGTTCCTTTTTTTGTTCTTTGGTAGTGGTGTGGTTGTAGCCTACAACCTACATATGTTTCTTTATGTGTGTTTGAACCTTAGTGTTTATCTTCACTGAAATCACACACTGAACAACACCACAAACTAATTAAATCTACTAACAATTAAGGACACAATACTTGATAAATATAATATGTGTATTCAATAATATTTATGAAGTATAAGCTTTTAATGTAGGACCTTAATCACACTATGAGAATCGATTCATTATTCATGCACGGAATGCATTTAGGAACTTAAATTTAATGATTGATAGAGTTTATTAAGTGTTGAGATTATTTAACTAAGGGTGACAAATTATTTAATTAAGCAATTTACTTAAGTAACACAACCTTAGTAATGCTAATTAAAGTTAGAACTTTAATTAATCATTTAATGACTAGTTATCCTAACCTTATTCTTTTATTCTTAAACTGAATTTTAGAACCTTCTTCCTTGTCATAAGGGTAGGGGACATTACATCAATAAACACATGTAAATTGTAAATCACATGCACACTCCTAAGATGAGAATATTTTTAGAATTAGGTTCTAAGCATATAGGGTTACAAATGACATCTTAAAGTCCCACAAAGAGCCTTTCTACAGTATCGTTAGTCTCTATATGGAATATACAACATTATGCGATTTTGAACATCAAATATCGGTGTCTTGACCATGGATATCATTAGGGGTAGTAACCCGATCATTATTCCATTAAAGAATATTCTAAAAATTTGTGAACAAGAATTACACCTTCAACCATTGCAAAGGGTTACACAATGGAATATTTTTTGTTTGACTAGGTATATAGGACTCTTTAGAATTTGTAGCCCCATGTTTGGGCATTGATGCCTTGGACATCATCAATGGAAGAGAATCCAACCTCAATCCCTAAAGGAATCATTTAAAAATCAAGGACCAAGAGGTTTTCCTCGACTATCCACACATGCCCTTGTGAGGGTATCACTAGCCAATGATTGAGCATTTCAGTGGAATTAGGTGGCTTTGAGTAGTATATGTCTGAGCTTAATTGAAGAAGACGTTTCCTTTCATTTTAAAGAAATGATTTAAGCATATAGAGCCATAAACAATGCCTCAAAGCACCATGCAATACTTCTCATAGGTATTCATGGAACTATGTATGGTCCTTGGGGTTAGACATGAACCTTAGGCCCTGAATAAAAATTCTATCCATCCAAGGCTAATAAGGTTGCCTCAACCATTCATAGAAGGCCTCTTGAGGATATAATTCACATATGATTAAGGATGTCAAGGTCATTAGATGGTTTTGAGCAACATGTATGTCTCTTAGGGCCTTGGAAATGTCCAACGGAAAATTACCATGCCATAAGCCCTAAATAAATTGTTGATGCATTCATATCCATGATTAAATAAAAATTCCTAAAATATGATAAACCAAGACTCACAAGGTTTGTGATCTATCATATAAAAGAATTGGAGAAATCTATGTTGAATAAATAATAGTTCATAAATCTAAGCAATCTGAATAACTCTTAGAAATGACCTTGTACTAGAACATTTATCAAGTTACTGGGACCCTACTATCACTAAGATATCTATTGGAAAGATTTAGGAATTCTCCCATAGATCAATGCTCTAGTTGTTGAATAGCAATGATAAAAACTAATTTACAAACTGAAATGACATTGCATAAACGAAAACGCACCACAAATCACGTGGAAATAAATCACATTTGTAAAATTAAAAATATTTGAATGAAATCACACTAGCATAAATTAAATAATTTAAACTAATACACAATTGCCAAAATAAATAAATAATACTTGCAAAAAGAAATTAAAACACACACAAATATATATATATATATATATATATAGTACTACTTTACTTTAACCAATGTTCTAATCGCATGGAGAAAGCTCGTTTTCCGAACAAAAGACTAGCAAACTAAAACCTACAACATCATATAATAAATTAAATTAAATTGAATATCAGCACAACAAATAATCGAGCTAGAATATACAACAACATGATATCTCATAAAAATAATAATATTTTCCATCATTAATTGGACAAACGTTCCAAGAGTCTTTTCCATAGAGTGGAGGCACTCTATTCTATGCATTAATTTTAGTTGAAACTAACATAACAAATAATAAATATTGACCAAAAAAACGGTGGTTTCAACAATTTTCTATTAATTAGGATCTCAAAACTAACTCATAGCTGGTCTTTGCTAACTCTGATTGAATTTAGGATTCCTTCGAAGGTCAAATTCAAGTTTGGATATGTGTGTGATAAGAACATGCTTAAAATACATACCAAATGACATTTAATGTTGTTTAACTTCTTTCATCCATGATATGTTTGATGGATATTTTCCAATATTAATAAAAATCATATTCTTTTAATATATTTTTCCAAAGTGGTTACATGGTTTGTGGTGATTGACTTTTGCATGTGTAAGACATAGATTGAGTCATTATTTAAAAAGAAATACAAAATATGCTATATTTAAAAAGAAATACAAAATATCCTAATAATAATTTGATGAAATATTATGAAATAAATTTCTAAATTGAGTATTATTCAAAAAGAAATACAAAATATGCTAATAATAATTTGATGAAATATTATGAAATGCAATGAAAAACATTTTGAACCAAAATCCAAAAACTAAGAGTTAAAATTGACTAATACAAAGTTATAGATAATTCTGAATTTTAATAATAATTTGATCAAATATTATGAAATGCAATGGAAAACACTTTAAACCAAAATTCAAAAAATAAGAGTTAAAATTGACTAATACAAAGTTATAGGTAAACGAAAAAGGATAAAAAAATATTGAGAAAATGGATAAAAAAATATTTCAAATTTACAACTCTACATCTCCTTCAAACTAATTTGTTGCATTCCCTCATCCAACCATGTACCTCTTTATCTCCCACCCAAGCTAAATGAATGGTGATTCCATTTTCGAATGCACATTAACCAAGACCATTGTCAATACCTCTTTTCTTGTCCAAATAATGAGGACCATTTCCGTTCCCTATGGAAATCCCTTCAAGTAATGGTTGATCCATTGCATTTAATATTAATGTGTCTTCTCTTTAAGGAAAACGAATTAATATAAATATTGTTTCGCCATATCAAAAAGTAGTTGAGAGTAATTTTTCTTCAGAATATTAGCACAACCACTTATATCTTGTGAGAAATATACCCTTCAAAATAACACCTTTGAAGACCTATAGCAAATTGTACATTGTGGGCATATTTGGATTAGCACAATGTTTATCTTAACCAAAAAGTAGGAAAACCTAGTTGATATTAGTTCTTAAGATATAATCAAAATAGCCATACATGACAATACATATTTTATTGCAAACTATGAACTCTATTTGTGAAAAAACGTTATGGATTTGTTCATTTTGTTTTAATGTCTTTCTCCTCAAATTTTAGAGAATACCAAATTCGAAAAAAAACTATACACTTTGAAAAATCACATTTTCATCTATGAGCTTGCTTGGAAGTGCATCTTAAGTGCTCTTTTGCTAATGCTTGGAATGCATTCCTACATTACATATTCAAGCTTTAAAAATTGCATTTTCAACCCTCATGACAAAATTCAAGATCGCCATCTTGTTTCAAGCTCGAAAATTGAATTTTTAGCCCATGTACTTGCATTAAGAGAGACAAAATTATTGCCCTCTTATGAGTGATAAATATGCATCTTCATTATTTTAAATTTCTTTGTTCTTTCATACATTGTAATTTCTAACCCTCTTATGAGTTATGAATTTGCATCTTCATTTTTTCATTTTAAGATTTCTCTTTCATGCATTGTAATTTCTAGCTCCTTTTTTCGGGTTCGCATTTTTTTTTCATCTCTTCTAAGTTTTCAAATTTCTCTTTCAAACATCATCATTTTCAGCAATACTTTTTTGCTTGAAAATTTATTTCAATCCACATTTTTATTCTTCCAAACATAGTGCTGATTTTTAAAATCTTATCTTGGAACTGGGAACTATGGACACGAAGAGAAACACATTATGCGGTTGTTGATGACTTCAACATGCTATCTAAATTTTAAATAGAATGAAAATTTCTAGTAGATAGAAGACATATGGGTGGAAATTAATACAATTTAATAAATATATTTTGTTGTAGTCCTTGATACATAATGCATGTAATATTTGGAATGCCCCATTTTTTGTCCTTAAGGAATCATAACTCTAATTTTACTCATGTTAGTAATTCATTCACCTAGTATCCATTTTGACTAAATTAAACCAATATTTAAAATACATATGTGTACATGTAGACCTATTTATGTGTTGAAAACATATAATTTTATTGTAATATTCTCATGATGAAGATAGTTTTGTGATTCCCTAAATGAAAATTTGAAATAAAATGTGAAATTTAGAGACATGGATAATAGTTTCACGTCCTTGAAAACCTAGGATATATATTAATGTGATGGGATAATCCTCCAATGATATAAGTTACAATGTTTATTCCATCATCACCACTCGGTACCATTTCCTTCGAATGAATTAACAATTGGGGAATGCATTTCACGAAACTAGGCTTACAATTTTTTTCCCAAATCCTTCACCACATATCTTATACAATCGAAATTCCAAGTGAAAAAATAATCCCTACAATAATATTGGATTAATCATCCCTTACTTACCTTACCAATCAATCCCAACTATTAAAAAACCTCTTTTATCTTATAAAATTCTCAGGGATAGACATCAAATTAACCACAAATCTAAATGGACACTTTTGCAGTAAAATATTGCTTGCACCTCATCTTGATGGAAATAATTGCAAAGAGTTTTTAATGAATGCCTCACCAAAATCATTCTATTTAATTGCTTGTTATTATTGGGTTAGAATTTCATACTTTGAATTGTATGAGAAAGTATGTTAACCGTTACACTTAATTCCATTCCTATTAAGGGATTAAGGGATGTATTGACCAGTATGTTATAATTGCATTTAGAATGTATGACATGTCATTTTCCTTTTTTTACATTCATGCAAATTATGGTATATTTGTGAACTAATGTAAGATAGTTTTTTGACTCTCTTGTCATTTATAATTGGGGTATGTTACAATAGCACCCAACCTTATGTATGACACGTATATAAGACAAGGAACAACTACCAACTCTTATGTAGCATTTCATAAATAAGATGAAATAAACTTGACATTTGAAGAAACTAAGAAACAACCTTGATCCACTTCACTATAAGAAAACTAAAATGTCATTACCCAAAATTAGATAACATTTCCAAGAATGTGAATAGCTTCCATGTCAATTGTTCGGATGCAATTCTTATCTTGGGAGTTGGGAATATAATGAAATGGTTCATTACATTTTCTTGGCTTCTATACTCTTTTAAACAAAATTATTTATATATTTTTTATGAGTATGCACTTAAGGAATGGAAGGAATCTAACAAATCTAAAAATTCTGATGCTTCATTCAATTTTGAAAAGGACTTGCTACAAAGCTAGGCCTACAAAAATGGAAAACTTGAATCCATGCACTTTTTTCTTTTCTGGTGTTCCCCAAAACACCAATTCGATGTTAATTTCCCATTTTCACCCTTTTCAACCTCTAACAACAACCTATGAATGTATTTTGGGTCAATTTCTAGTATTATAAATTTACTTATGCTCGAGTAATAAAAATTTTGGCACAGGTCTTTATAGATGAAGAGAGAAAATAATTATCATTCTTCTGGATACAATTAAAATCTTCTTTAAATAAGATTTGTATTTTACAAAATAAGTTTTGGCTTTCCAAACGTGAGAGCCTAGAGCCAAAACCAGAAAATATCAATAATAGATAAGAACCAAACTGTGTCCATTATAGTCTATAACAATCACATTTTTTTGAAGTAATTGACGTCCTTGATGTCATATATTTCAAATAAGGCCCATTATTGTTGATTGCATCATATATTTTCACTCATCCAAGAAATACATAATATTTTTTGAAACCATTGACGTCCTCTGTCATATATTTCAAATCAGGCCAATTGTTGTTCATCGCAACATATATTTCAACTCATCCAAGAAATAAAACGTTGTTTTTATCTAGTAATATGATCATTTTTTTTTTTGAAGGCATTGACTTACTTGGTGTCATATATTTCAAATCAGGCCAATTCTTGTTCACCGCATCATATATTTTAACTCAACCAAGAAATAAAACATGTTTCTTATCTATTAATATGATCCCATGCTTTTGAAAAGGATTCAAAATGAAAATGGCAATCCCATTCTTTTGAAAAGGCTTCAAACTAAATCTGGAGTACGTTTCAGGGAAAAAGAACAGTGGCTGCTCAGGAATATTCACTTCAAACAAGCTTCGTTCTCGTATGCTTTTATGAATACATTGGTGTTTGTTATCCAGAACTGGTAAGATGGATGAAAGTATAAATAATTCTGAAAATAAATTTCCTTCTTACATTCTCAAGGCTTAAATACATGTTTGAAGATTATAATTTTAGGGGTGTTAGCTTTCCGGATCAGCTGCAACACTTATTTAAATTAAGGATTCCCTACGAGCACCTGTACAATATAAGTGAAAATGTCATGGACAGACTCTATGACTTGTGAAAAATGCCACAATGAACCATATCGATTTAATATGCATTCAAGGTTGTTTGTTGTAATTGAGTGTTCAAGACTGAAACGATTGAATATCTATTTTTTTCTATAACCTTTAATTAAATGTATGAATCATTAATTTAAATCCATCTTGTGTTGTCAAACTCTCAGCAGTCATATTATGGACACGAGTAACAATAGTCTAAACAGTTTAATCTCTTCGCTCTACAATTTAAAAGAGGTATGGAAACTCTTCCCACTCTCAATTCTATTCTAAAATAAGATGCTTTCTATGTAATATCTTAGAATTTTGGGTGGACTACTATCTATGTTTTTTCATCAACTTAGTAGAATGAGACAAGTGTACTGTCCACATTGATTTTATGGGCTTCACTCCAAAATTAATAATAATAATTTCAAAAGAATAACAAATAGGTTCATAAACATGTGATTATAAGTAAGTTAGTGACAATTGTAAAAATTAAAATTAATATTCAACTATTTGATTATTACATACAACTACAAGCTTAAGTCATAGATTATTACATAGAACTATTAGCTTAACTTTGACTCTAATCATAGTTATATTGGATAACTATTAGCTTAACTATTAGATACAACTATTAGCTAAACTCCAATGATTCTACAGCTATTAGCTTAACTCCAACTGTAATCACTTAATGCTTTTCCATCTACATTTGACATCTAGGATTCTAGCTAATGTGCACACATGTAAGAGTCGAATTCCTAATAAAATCCTCCAAACTACTAATAAACTCTTACATCTCATAGTTGGGAATCTAGCTAATATACAATTATCCATCAACAATTTCTTGGTATTGTCATCTCAATTTTAAAATTGGAATCCTATGTAGGTTGCACAAAGGTCATAAAAGAGAATCCAAACCCCGACATAAAACACCTTAGGAACCTAACCTTTCTAAGTTCTCTTTCATGAACTACTAAACGACTTTTCAATGTTTTGCAATGATTTCCTTCTTCGCACCACCAAAGGTAGATATGCAGATTGAAAAGTTTCTCACAAAATATTCCCAAGTTTCAACGATCGGTGTATATGGCACGGTTGGCATTGGAAAAGCAATGTTGCTCAGGAAAATATAGACTATAAGCACAATGACATTGATGGCTTATGAGACTTCCATCTCTCTACTGAATTTGGTTCAAATGCAAGTCTTCTCATGAGAGTTCGACTTTCGTCTAGCTATGTGTTGCACTTGTTTGCGCGATTTAGACCCATAAACTTGATTTGCAGACTTGTTTTTCCTGGGTCACTCGGCGAGTAGAGTAAAATTTTGGCTCTATCCTTACAGTATTTGTTGTGGAACGTTTCCACTAACTTGTCATGTACAAAATTTTGCATTGGGTCACAATGGCCTAATCGCATTTTCCATATTCATGAGGGTTTTTCAAATTGATGCTAAAGGTCAAATAATTGCCAAGGAGGAAAATTACTAGTTTCCTAGGTTGGGGGTGGACACTTTGGAATATGGAATAAGGGGGACAATAAACAATTTCTGAACATTAAAATGGCATAAATATTTAATAAAGGATCTAAGTAAATAAATACAAGGAAAAATCAAAGTTGAAATTGATCATGAAGACACATGGAGAATGTGGGACCCACACAAGCTAGAAATTTGGTACCAAATGGAAACCTCCTCTTGCAATTTTGAATCCATGGGAAGACTAAAGGCTCTTGGATGAGTTATCATTTTAATACATTTTTTCATATGCATCATAGGTCAAATTTGGGAAGAAATTTAACTTACATGGGAAAGGAAGAGTCATTTTGGAGCTAGTGAGACACTTGGACTAGCTCGCCTAGCTCTATGACAACAATGATGAAGACGCTATGACACCAATGTCACAAATTAGATATGAAGGATGACATATAAAAAATATGACATGTCAGATCAAAATAGAGCATCAAAGAGAGATCTCATGTGAGTTGGAGAAGCCCAATGGGTTCCTACTCAAATTGAGGGAAGATGGAAGGCTAGGAAAGGGAGTACACATGGTAAACCTTGATCCCACACACAAATTTGAATTGTCTTGAGTTTGTGGATGGATTGGGATCCTTAGAAGGCTAAGGATGTTTATCGAATACAATAATAAACCAATATAATGGCTTTTGATCATTTGAGAAATTGTCATTTGTGAATTGTGAGAGTTAGTGGATTACTAGTTTTCTTTCCTTGGCCAATTTCGAGGGTGAAAGATTCTCATCCAAGTTGGTGTTTGGAGAGGCCACTCGGGTATTTCATGGAGATTTAGTAAATTCTTATGTTCTGGTTTAATCTATAGGGAGGCTTATGGATTCTTCTATTGCAACACTTTCTCTCAACCATTTCCAATATTATGGCATATTCTTGCTCATGGAGGGATTGTGCTTTGGGTGAGATATTGATCTCTTTCAAGAAGCTTCTAATGATACATTATTTTATGTTCTAATTTAAATGATCTATATTTCAATTTCATAATAATATCAGGTCTAAATTCCAAAATATTTCATGTAAAAATGTTAAATAATGAAGAAATAGTGTCATTTCCCCACTATCTTGTTGTGCACCACTGTAATGCTAATGATTTGGAATTGGGAGATTATTTTTATTTTCCATTACTGATTATAATCAGCTCAACATTATATGTACTTCATTCTCATAAATTCCCAGGTCTAAATATTCGAATGGTTGTATGGAAAAGTGATTGTCAATGAGAAACAATGACCATTTCCCCACTACATTGATGTATGCTATGATAATGTTGATTATTTCGAATACGATAATGTTTATCTGATAAATTTTTTATGAATGTACTGTCATTAATGTCCATTACAAGTTTCATGTTCAATACTTAAGCATCAGAATCCATTTTACTCATTTTAATTGCATTTGGAGAATATTTGGTGCCTTTTCCCCAAGGATCGAAATTGTGATTTGGGAGTTGTTTGGGAGAGATTCATAACAACCTGTTTAAAGTGAACCATTATGGATATGACAATTTAAAAAATTTCCTTACGCATCCCCTACCTCTATTCACAAATTCAAGTGACATTGGGACCATTTGAGAAGCCATTTCCAGTAATTATCCAGGGGGAATTGAAGCCTCAATTTGCTAGTAAAGACTCCTACTTTGAATAGAACATTAAATAGGTTTTGATAAGTAAATGTGGGGTCATAAAACATACCTGAACATAATATTTAATATATAATATCATTCATGTACCTTTTGAGAATATTTGGGAGCATTTGGGTCAATTTGGAGGTGTAGACATCAAAACTAGTTAAGGTCGAAATTGGGGGGAAAAGCGAAAAAATTGGTCATTTAAAAAAAATTCAAAAAAAGGGACATTAGAGTGGTATCAGAGCATGATCTTGGAACCTAATGTGGTATGATATTTATGAGTACAATAATTCAGGGACCATCATTATATATTGAAACCAAAAGTTCTTTTGTTGAAGAGGAAAAAAAATAGGAGAAGAAGGCAATTTTTTGGGGGAAACTGTGACTAGGGATGAAAAGGGAACCTCATATGATGGTGAGGAGATAATAAAAAGCATGGAACCTATCCTTTAAGACATGACCAAGAATATTATGAAAGATATTGAATTTTTGGCTATCCAAATTTGGAAAAAATATATTGAATTTAAGAAAAGTAAAGGGAAAAATGCATCAGCTTGCTTGAAGGATCAAAAGGAGGAGACACATGAATCACCTAGTTATGAAATAGGTGAATTATAATAAGTAGTACATGAATAGGATCGAAATTCACTCCCAAGTGACTCCGAAAAATATGAAGAGACATCACATGAGTATGAAGAAGTTTCTATTGAAAATATTGAAGATAATTTCGAGACACATTCTACCTTGGAAATGAAACAAAGAGTATCTACTGATGGATGCTTGAACTATAAAGGAGTACCTACTGATGGGTGCTCACAAATATATGTTGGTGACATAAAGATAATATTTCAAAATGTTTCTGCAAGCCAAATTTATAGTAACCGTGAAAATGAATACCTTGTAGTAGTTGAAGAAGAAACAATATCAGCTTCCCCATCACCACTTGAGTTTCATGAAGTTGGTCCAAGCAAGAAGGAAGAAGATGAGGAGGTTCATTTGCAAGATCCTCATTTTAATGAAGGGTCCTTAAATATTAATGAAAAGAATATCCAATAGGACCTTAGAATACTACGTGACACTAAAGCATCGGTGTCAAATTCTTGTTGGAAAATTTATTCATTGGAGGATCCATCCTTCCTTGAAGACATGGAGACGATTTAAAGATCAATGTGAAACATTGAAGGTAATCTCATGTCTTCGTTTTTCTATAGAAACAATTTGGTTGAGATTAATGAATGTTTACATGAATCATACTTTAATAATAATGAGGATATTCATAATCTCCAAATTCAAAATGAGCAACTTCTAGAGAGGCTGCAAGATACTTGTTCTTCCTCACATGTTTCATATTGTCATACGGTAGATTGCTTAGAGGATTCTTATGACATGGTGGATCATCAAAAATGTAGAAATTTAAATTTTCTTGATGTGTTTGAAGATGAAATTGAAGAGATGCAAACACTTGATGTGGTAGAAGAGGAACTTGGATTGTCTCTTGATGAAGGTTATGCAATTTTTAAAGAAGAGCATGATTTCTCTACATTGGAACCAATCTATGACAAAGGTTTCACACTTTTGAAGGAGATGCATGATACTACCCATATGGATCCTTCCCATGATGAAACTTCTACACTTTTTGATCATTTGGGTGAGTTAGTTCCTTCTCCTATATCCTACAATTCCATGTTATGCAGCATTAGTCTCAATGAATTATCGGTGAAAGGGTTCTTTTTGATGGTGCCAGATGAGGAGCATATAACTCCTAGATTTAATTTTTATGATGACATGGTTGGAGCACACTCTTATTCACATTTTCAGCATCATCCTTTTTTACTTTATGATGATGCACCTATGATATGCATTTGAGTCACTTGAAAACTCATGGTTTTTCTTGCTCAACACTTGGTTCATTTGATGTTGGAGGAACTTCATCCAATACTAGGGTGAATAGATTTATGATTGGAGAACATTTTTGTTTCCAAGCACATAATTTGTTATATTTTTATGATTCACTCATTCATTGATGTATTGATGAGACTTATTTGATCCAATTGAAGTCTTCAAGTTTTATTTTCTCCTTATTTGGTTCAGATTTTGGTGGAGGTGCTTCATTCACTTCTTGGATGAAAGAACACATGGATGATTATTATTTTGATGCAAATTACGTTATTTTGGGCAAGCATTATAGGATATGGGATCCTCACCTATGTCATTGGATCATATTTGATTGGTCACTTGAAGCTTGTATGCACTTGGAAAATGGTGGTTTACTTACTTCGAGGTATAAGCACTTTCATGATTTTTTTATGAGGCACCTCCTTGATGTGCATTTTTATTATGTTGTTATGCATTTTGATGATATATATTATGTACTCATGATTTTTGGAATAATGCATACAAGAAAATGGGATCCTGGAATCCTCTTTCCTAATGGTATGGGTTGGAGAGCACTTTTAATTTTTGGAGTGCAATACAAGCAATGGGACCCTAGGATAGCTTTTAGTCCCATTGATTTCAATTTTGGGGGGAAACTAGTAGTATGGTGGATGAATTCCCCAATTAATAAATTGATTTTAATTAGATTAGTGCAGCAGCAAGCATGATGGTTCCTCTCGAAAATATTCATGGAATCTCAAAGACTCAAAGTTGGGAAACTCAATGGGCAACTTCAAAGAATCATACAGAAAGCAGGTTCTTCAACACCCATGTTTGAAATTTCTTAAGGACAAGCAATATTCTTAAGGGATGATTTTTCACGTCCCAAAATTTTCAATGGGTCACAAAGGCCTAATCACATTTTCCATATTCATGAGAGTTTGTCAAATTGATGCTAAGGGTCAAATAATTGCCAAGGAGGAAAAATACTAGTTTCCTAGGTTGGGGGTGGAAGATTTGGGATATGGAATAAGGGGGACAATAAATGATGTTTGAAAATTAGAATGGAATAAATATTTAATAAAGGTGATAAATAAATAAATACAATGGAAAATCAAGGTGGAAATTGATCATGCAGACACGTGGAGAATGTGGGAGTGACACAAGCTAGAAATTTGGTACCAAATGGAAATCTTCTCTTGCAATTTCAAATCCATGGGAAACATAAAGGTCCTTGGACAAGTTATAAGGTTAATACATTTTTCCATATTCATCACAGGTCAAATTTTTGAAGAAATGTAACTTACATGGGAAAGGAAGAGCCATTTTGGAGCTAGTGAGACACTTGGACTAGATTCCCTAGATCTATGAAAACAATGATGAAGATGCTATGACACCTATGACACAAACTAGATATGAAGGATGAGATCTGACATATATGACATGTTAGGTCTAAATAGGGTATCCAAGAGAGATCTCATGTGAGTTGTATAAACCCATTGGGTTCCTACTCAAATTGGAGGAAGATGGAAGGCTGGGAAAGGGAGGACACATGGAAAATATTGAGCCCACACCCAAATTCTAATTGGATTGAGTTTGTGGATGTATTGGGATCCTTAGAAGGATAAGGATGTTTATAAAATAAATGAAGAAACCAAGAGAATGGATTTTTATCATTAGAAAAATTGTCATTTGTGAATTGTGAGAGCTAGTGGATGACTATTTTTCTTGCCTTAGCCAATTTCGAGGGTGAAATATTCCCATCGAAGTGGGTGTGTGGAGATGCCACTCAGGTATTTCATGGAGATTTTATGGAGTCTTATTTTCAAGTTTAATCTATAGGGAATATTGTGGATTTTTCTATTGCAACACTTTCTCTCAACCATTTCCAGTTTTATGGCATATTCTTGCTCATAGAGGGATTGCGCTTTGGGTGAGATATTGATATATTTGTGGAAGCTTATAAAGCTTAATTATTTTATTTTATGGTGTAAATTTTATTTATTTCAATTTTATAAGAGTCTCAGGTTGAAATGCCAAAATATTTCATGTAAAAATGTTAAGTATCGAAGAAATAGTGTCATTTCCCCACTATCTTGTTGTGCACCATTGTAATGCTAATGATTTCGAATTGGGAGAATATTTTCATTATACATTACTGATTGTAATAATATAAATATGATATTTAATTCATTCTCATAAATTCCCACGTCAAAGTATCAAATGGTTGTATGGAAAAGTGATTATTAATGAGCAACAATGACCATTTCCCCACTACATTGATGTATTCTATGATAATGCTGATTATTTTGAATGGGAGAATGTATATATGATAAATTTTCCATGAGTGTATTTTAATTAATGTGCATTACAAGTATCATGTTCATTTCTTAAGCATCGGAAGCCATTTTACTCATTTTAATTGCATTGGGAGAATATTTTGTGCCTTTTCCTGAAGGGTCGAAATTGTGATTTGGGAGATGTTTGGGAGACAATAATAATAGCCTGTATAAAATGAAACATGATGCATATGAGAATTTAAAAATCTCCCTTACACATCCTCTGCATCTGTTCATAAATTCGAGTGACTTTGGGACCATTTGAGAAGCCATTTCCAACAATTACCCAGGGGAAATTGGATCCCCGATTTGCTAGTAAAGACTCCTACTTTGAATAGAACATTAAAAAAGTTTGAAGAAGTAATTGTGGGGTAATAAAAAATCCATGAACATAATATTTAATTTATAATATCATTCATGTACATTCTGAGAAAATTTGGAAGCATTTGGGTCAATTTGGAGGTCTAGACATCAAAACTAGTTAAGGTTGAAATTGGGGAAAAAAGTGGAAAATTTGGTAAAAAGGGGAAATTACATAGCTGTTGTTTAAAATTTGGTTATAAATTTGTACATTTAACTTTATACTAAATAATTTTGAAGAATATAGAGGAAATTGTAATCAATGAAATTATTATGGTTTCAGGGGGCTCCTCTTTGTGTATTAAGCTATATGCCGAGCTCTTATTTTTGGAAGACTAATATATTTAAATTTTCAAATAATCTCAGTGTAAACTTATTATTTGAGAACAAGCAGAGAGCCTCTACTTTACTTGGAAGTAAATCACAGTCAACAAATATAACAATGTATAGCTAATTCTAACAATTCAGTCTTTCCATAGGCTCGTAAACAAAAGTGATTTTAAATGATTTAAAATCCAAGAGGTCAGACGACATTTTTTTGTGTCTCTTACTTTTTCCAGGTGATGACATCGCCCGAAAATTTCCATGTGGGGATTGCCTTCAGTTTATTCTAGTGTTAATATTTTATCCATGGGCTTATTTTCATAAAACAAAACCCTTATCTGAATGTTAACTTGTTGTTTGAGAACAAGTAGAGAATCTGTGCTTTACGTGGGAGAAATATTTAAATTTGTTTCAGAAGTTAAACAACCCAAATCATCAAAATTGCAATTTGAGCAATGAAAACTAATATTTCAACCATTTCCATCTATTTCTACTCTGTCTGAGTACGACAATTAGGAAGTCATTTAGTTTTCTCATATACTGCTCCACTTCCTTCTCCCATGTGTTTACTATACTCGTTTATGCTATGATTTTTTTGTTTATGCTTATTGTTATTTATGTTGTTGTTAATCATGTTTATACTTATTATTATGTCTCTTTATACTTATTAGGTTAACTTCAATATATTTACAAGTATAATCTTAACTTCAAGTCTAATAGTAGTTATATTAGACTAACTATTAGATAACTATTAATAATTCAAATATCTACCTTTTAGCATATTTCAAACATATTAATGTTATTAATATGATTGTTGTTAATTATATCTACGTTGACATTCAATTTTTTTATCTATAATGTTTGACATAAATGCACTTTTATTTATTAAACTTAATTTCACCAAATATTTTTTTTTAAAGAGATAGTTCGTCCCAAAGCCACAATTCTATAAATATCCATCCGCTGTGAGCATATTTTCTTATTCTTTTGTACACGCCAAATTACTATTGAATCCATTGCTAGTGTCTCCATATTACTACTGATTTGATTGTTGCATTACATCTTATCGATTCATTGCATTTATTGTGATTTTAAGTACAATTGATTGATTTTGTTGTTTATGTCATAAACGAAACTTTTTCCTACTTTAATTAATCTTTGACCTTGAAAATATAAATTAAATTAGTCATACTATTTCATTCTATTAATATTGAACGAAACAATCAAACCATTTGTTCGATTATTGGACCATTAACTAGATATTGTCGCTTACATATCATACTTTAATTTTCTTAAACCAACAGAGATCCATCATAAATATAGATCTACCAAGCACCAAGGATTCACTTTATTGAGGTGTAAACTTCTTTTATCTAACTCTTTCCATGTTCATAAAAATCTATGTCACATTTTTACATCTTCATAAATATTTACTACTGATTTGATTGTTGCATTGCATCTTATCAATTCATTGCATTTATTGTGATTTTCAGTACAATTGATTCATTTTGTTGTTTATGTCATAAATGAAGCTGTTTCCTACTTTAATTCATGTTTCACCTTGAACATATAAATTAATATTAATATTGAACAAAACAATCAAACCATTTGTTCTATTATTGGACCATTAACTAGATATTGTCCCTTACATATCATACCTTAATTTTCTTAAACCAACAGAAACCCATCATAAATCTAGATCTACCAATCACCAAGGATTCACTTTATTGAGGTGTAAACTTTTTTTATTTAACTGTTTCCATGTTCATAAAAATCTATGTCACATTTTTACATCTTCATAAATATCTACATGTAAGTTCGAGTTTAAGATGACTTTATGATGGTTTTCATTTTTTTGTTTTAGAAGCTCACATGGATTGTTTAATTACTTATCATTTGGTTTTAATTTTTTTTCATGAGTCAAAATAAAAAAATTTAATTCCTTTTATTTCTTGTAATGTGACATAACATTATGTTAATGTATGTTATGTGACAACATCTCCTCCACATAGGTTATAACCACGTTGCTAATCTCTACGCAAAAAATATATTAAAGGTATACTAGGAGGTTGGAATTGAAAGTTAGGGTAGCACAAATATAGTTTGAATCTCATCTCTTCCATACTTCTGATTCAGTCATATATTCTCTTATTCAAGATAAATAGTCACGTAAATGTATACACCATCCAATTATTTTATTTACTAAAATATCCATTTTTCAGTATTGCAAATATAAAAATATTTACAAATATTTAAAATTTGTAATGTTAGTTTTTCTAATTATGAAATTCATTATTCGCCTTCAATTATGAGTCCATGTGGTAGTGTAGGATACAACGGTATTAACATAATCAAACGATTGTTTTTAGAATGTTAGTATCTTTGTCTATACTATTGTAGTTCATGTATTATTTAAAAATAGATCAAACTACATAAACTTTTATAGTAGGAAAAATAGGCATATTTATTTTAAGATTTTGATATTAAGAAACATAAAAATAAATTGAAAATAGTAAATTGATGCTATATTTTGACTTTATGATAATGAATATATACATGTACATAGTTTTATTGATGAAAGATGTGCATGGTTGATATAAAAATAACATTAAAAACGAAGTTATTAAGAGACTATTAAAAGTGGAGTTTGTAATGTTTTTGCATCCCAAACCACTATTTTTGTCATTTAAAAACTATGTTCAAACCAACTAACTCATCAAATACATATTTAGGAAGTGTCAATGGAAGAATAAAAAAACAACACAATGAAAACATGAATTGTAAAGAACATGAAAAATCATAAAATGACTACACACTATTGTCACTATGAAATCATTAGCCTTTAAAGGTGATATGAACTATATTAGAAAAAAAATAGCACTGAATTCTAAGCATATAGGAACATAAATGACATTCGTTGACAACCATAGAGGGCCTTTCGAGGGTATCATTAGTCTCTATATGGAATATACAAGATTATGTGATTCTGATCATCATATACAGGTGTCTACCACTATCTTGACCTTGGAAATGCTTAGGGGTCACGAGATCCTTATGCCTAAATGAAGCTTTTAGAGATTTTTGAACAAGAATTTGACCTTGAACTAGTGCAAAGGACCACCCAATGAAATCCTTTTCCTTTTAATAGGTATATAGGTTCCTTTGGCATTTTTATCACTATGTATGGGCCTTGAATACTTGGCAATCATCAGGGGAGGAGACTTGAATCTCAATCCGTAAATAAATAATTTTTCAAGCAATGATGATGAAGGTTGGATCAATTAATAACACATGGTATCATGAGGATATCATTGGCCAATGATTGAGGATGTCAATGTATTCAAGTGATTTTGAGAAGTATGTGTATGAAGGAAATGAAAGTTTTGTAATTAATAAGATGTTGCCTTAGGATATAAATTAACCATTTAATCATCCAAAAACATGATCAATGCATAGAAGAACCATGAAAGGCTCCTCATAATTATAATTGAGACTATCTATGTGTATGAGGGAAATTAAAGTTTTATAATTAAGAAGATGTTGCCTTAAGCTATAAAGAAACCATTGATTGTCCAAAAACATGAGCAATGCATCGAAGCAACATGAATACGCCTCATCATTATACATGCAACTATGTATGGTCCTTGGGACGTTATACATGATTAAAGGAAATACATGAACCTTAGGATCTAGAGAGGTCTTCTAGTCATTCAAGGCCAATAAGGTTTCCTCAAGGAATTATATAAGGCCTCATGAGGATATCTTTCACCTATGATTGAGAATGTCAATGTCATTAATTTTTTTTAGTAACATGTATATCTCTCAGCGCCTTGAAAATGTTCAAGGAAATAATACCATGATTTAGTCCCTAAACATTAGAGGAAATTTCAACTCAAAATGGCCCTCCTAAGAAAAATTAATAAAGTAATATTTATTAATTTTGGAGGAAGAAAAGAAAAAAACTACTTTTTTGTTTGGATTTACAACATATCTCACTTTGTTTTGACTTAAATTTCGATCGGGAGAGCTCGCTGGATGTGGAATTTAATTCTGCATCCAACGATCTCTCGTGATCAAAATTTGAGTAAAAACACAAGGAGATATGTCGAAAATACGAAAAAAAACAAGTAGTTTTTTTTATGATACCTATCCCCAAATTTATAGTAAAAAATTGTTTAAGACCTATATGGTATTTCAAATTTAAATAAACTTCATTGGCTAATGCATGATGACATGTAATTTGAATTAGAGTTAAAAGGCCCATTTTGAGATGAAATTTTCTCTAATGTGAATTGTTGATGCACGCAGAGCCATGATTAAATGCCTCAAAGGACCAAACATGAATTATTGATTGTATCCATGACACTTTGTATGGATTTTGGTGCTTGTTGGGATAATTAATTTCCTTGCTAATCAAATATTTCAATCAATAATTGTGAGCTTAGGGTCCAAATGTTTGTGATATGTTGTGTATTATATATGCATGCTACATTTCTTATGTTTCATTAGTTGTCTATCATGCATTGTAGTGAAATAAAAATGAGTAAAATATGCTATGACAAGAGTCACAATTTTGGTTGTCTGTCATAAAATAATTAGAGAGAGAACTATGCAAATAATTGAACCATTTACCCTTCATAAATATAAGTTAGCTCAATTACTTTTGGAAATGATCTTGTACTGCTACACCAATGAAACTGTTATTAGAGGAAATTTCAACTCAAAATGGGCCTTTCAACCCTAATTCAAATTCCATGTCATCATGTGTTAGCCAATGAAATTGATTTAAATTTGAAATAGCGTATAGGTCTTAAATAATTTTTTAATATAAATTTATGGATAGATATCATAAAAAAACTATCTTTTTTTGTTCGTAATTTCAACATATCTCCCTGTGTTTTTACTCAAATTTTGAGTGAGATAGCTCCCTAAATGAAAAATTAAATTCTACATCCAACGAGTACCCAATCTGCATAGTTTTGACGGGCCCCTCTACCCCAAAACATGAAATACTTGAAAAAATTTGATGATGGAGTCATCATCACATTTTTTCAGGTATTTCTTGTTTTTGGGGTAGAGGGGTACGTCAAAAGTATGCAGTGTGGGTACTTGTTGGATGTAGATTTAATTCTGCATCCAGCGAGATCTCCCGATCAAAATTTGATGAAAAAAATAGAGAGATATGTCGAAAATATGAACAAAAAAAATAGTTTTTTTCTTTTCTTCCTCGAAAATTAGTAAATATTATTTTATTATTTTCCTTAGGAGGCCCATTAAGAGTTTAAATTTCCTCTAATGTGGGACCTTTTTTTCATATGTTATCTATTTATAAGGTTTAGGAATTTCCTCATAGATGACCACTCTCATTATTGGAAATGATTGATAAAAAATAATGTGCAGATTGAAATTGCATTGTTCAAATGAAAACACAACATGCTTCATGAGGAAATAAATCACACTTGAATAATTAAAAATATTTGAAAGAAATGACAATCATGAACATTAAATAAATTAAACTAGAAAACACTTGTAGAAATAAATAAATCATACTTTTCCAAATAAACTAAAAAAGGCACAAAATAGATAGAAGAATACTACTTTACATAATGCTCTAATCTTATGGAATAAGGTCTTTTTCCAAAGAAGAGAGTAGAGAACTAAAATTTATTACATCATAAAATATGTAAAATTACAACAGAGAGAGAATAATAAAACTACAATCTATATAAACACAAGAGCTCATAAGATAATAATATTTTCCAACATAAATTGGACAAATTATCCAAGAGTCGTTTTCATAGGATGGAAAAGGAAATCTCTTTTGAACATTCAATATGGGTTTCTTCGTCTTGAATATGATTAGAGATAGAAATGAGAGCCTTAAGCCTTAACTGACGATTTTGAAAATTTGTGAACAAGAATTGCATCATGAACCACTATAAAGGACTATGATGAAATAATTTTCCTTTGACTATGTATATAGGTTCTATTAGCATTTTTATAAGAAGTATGTATAGGTCTTTAGGTAGTAAATGGTTAGGGAAGGATATTTCAACCTCAAGCCCTAAAGGAATCCTGTATCCATTGAGGGCTAAGAAAGTTGCCTCGACCAACCACATATGGCTTCATGAGGATATTAATTAGTCAATGATTGAGGATGTCGATGGAATTAGGTGGTTTTGAGTAGTAAGTATGTGCATGAGGGACATGAAAGTGCTTTATTAAAAACAACAATGCCTTAACTCCTAAAGAAACCATTGAAGAATTTAGAACCATGAATAATTCTATTAAGCACGACACATGACTTCTCATGGGTATACGTGGAACTATGTACATGGGATTTGGGTCGTTGTACATATTAAGGAGTGACATGTACCTTAGGATCTAAATAAAAGCTATAGCCATCTACAGACAGGAACGTTTCCTTAACTAATCTCACAAGTCCTATTGAGTGTATCATTCGCCTCTGATTGAGGTTGTTGATTCCATTAGGTGCTTTTAAGTAGTGTATGGTTGTTAGGGAGTTGGAAATGTTCAAGAGAATAATACCATGCCTCATACCTTTAATAAATAATTGACACATCTAGAGCCGTAACTAATTCCTTGAAGCACCACACATGACTTCTTAGAGGTATCCATGACACTATGTATAGCTCTTGGGGCCTTAAGGCCATGGACATTGTTAGTGGAGGAGACATAAACCTATATCCATAATGGAATCTTCAAGCTATAAAGGGATACAAAATTTGACAAAAAAAAACACTAACATAGCCTTTTGAGGGTCTCATTGGCCTATGATTGAGGATGTTGATATCATTAAGTTATTTTGATAAGTATGCACATGTATGAGGGACTTAAAGATGTTCTAACTAAATATACCATTCTTTATTTTGTAAAGAAATCATTTAGGCATATAATTTCATGAAAAATTCATTGAATAATAAGGTGTGACTTCTTAAGATTATCCATGGCACTATGAATGGGTCTTGATAAATTGTAGTGTTGGACTTGGTCGAGGGAGGAGGATTGAACATCAAGACCTAATTAAATCTTATATCTATTCATGGATAATAATGTTACATAAACTAACCACACATGTCCTCTTGAGGGTATAATTGGCCTATGATTGAGGATGTCAGTACCCTTATGTAATTTTTATCAATATGTACATGTATGAAGTCCTTGAAAATACTTTGAGGAGAAGACGATTCGTTATGATAGGAACAAAACATTGAGGCATCCAAATCAAAGACCGATGCCATAAATCACCACATGTGACTTTTGAGGATTCAAACCTTACTCAATCATAGGATTCCCTAGGGTTAACCAACACTTCCTCCAACAAACCATAATCTTGGAGGGAGACAAGAGAAAATGGTTTTACAACAATTTCATAATGATGGTGTCAAATACTCAAGGAAGCGTCAAGAGACATTTCTTGAATGTTGGCTTGCTTTTCAAGGGGTATCTAGTGGAAGGGCTTAATGATGCTCCCCTTGGTATCTAATTTATGAGTGAAAATAACCCATGGGTTGCTTGAAATGAGGATAGAGAACATAATTTTACCAAGAGATATTATATTATAGTGCATTACATTATGTTCTATCACAAATAAGAATATATTCAAGATGCTAAATAGATATGGCACATGATATATTATTTCTTGTGTTAATTTTTGGCATATTAAACACATTAGAATGAAATCAATCTAATGATGAAAAGTGTTTGAATCCCAAATAAATTTAAGTATGATTGTAACCTTATGATTAAAAGTGATGGTGATGGAACATTAAATCCAACATATTTACCAAGTTTGAATTTGGATTTTAATTTAATACAATATGATAAAAATCCGAATGGAAAATTTTCAACTGATCTGAAAAACATGAGGGTACTTAACTCTTAAAATTAATTTAATATTATATGTTATATAAAATTTCACACAAAATATGTTTAAGCTTCAAAGAAACAAGGTGTTAAAATGAATGCTTAGATTCCTAATTGTTATTTGACTAAGTATTTTTTCTTATACTTATCCTCTTTGGATTACTACATAGTGTATAACTATACACAATGAAACTAACTTGCCAAGTGAAATTTTCTTGCTTCTTAATATTATCCCTTCAAAAATTTAAAAAATTATTGATCACATTGAGTCTCTCACTATAGAGAAAGGATTGGAGATACAATAATTAAAGTGTAGTGGCAAAGACGGACATTATAATATCTTACTTTCACTAACATCCGTATCTACTTT
Organism: Pseudotsuga menziesii; assembly: GCA_001517045.1. Classification (NCBI taxonomy): domain Eukaryota; kingdom Viridiplantae; phylum Streptophyta; class Pinopsida; order Pinales; family Pinaceae; genus Pseudotsuga; species Pseudotsuga menziesii. The sequence goes on from LPNX010538503.1 coordinate 253,738, forward strand.
GAATCACTACACCAATGTGTAACTATACACAATTTAACTAATTTTCCAAGTCCAATTCTCTTCCCACTTAACCTTATCCCTTCAAAAATTATAAAAATTCTTAATCATGTTAAGTCTCTCACCAAATGGATTGGGGATTGGAGATACAATAAATGAAGTGGAATTGGATAAAAACAACTTTATACTACCTCACTTTCACTCACATCCTTAACACGCAATTTCATCAAGCTTATGGGGCTTAATGCTTGGAGCTTCCACCCATAATAAATATAATTGACCCAAATGTATTTTAAAGGAATTAGGAGATTCATCGAAAGAAATATATCATTCTTAAAATAAAGAAAATAAAATTAGACACTTAATATTTCTATTAATTTAAAGATTATTACCTAAGTTTTCCAAAATACCAAATTTATTTTGCATCTACTCTATTGGATTTCACCTGATTGTTAGCATTTGTATCAAATGTTTTGTTTGATACTCGGGAATATGATAACTATGGAATCCAGTGATAAAGAATATCTAAAGAGACTATAGATTACTTTAAAATTTGCCAAATTTTTCAACAAACTATATGTAATCTTAAATCATTTTTAAAAGGATATTAAAAATAAATAAACTTGCACAAGGTTTTTACCTTTTGAAATAAATATGGATCTCTAAATTTTTATTTAGCACCAACTCAATGATGATAATTATAGGATGATAATTATAGGATAAGGGATCTTTACTTTAAGATATTTTCAAAAAAGTTACATAATTTTTATAAATTTCAATATTTTCATAAAAATATTGACAAACAATTTATAATTGTAAGAAAATTATATATTTATTTTGCACTTCAACATAAATATGATATTTTAAAATTTTCTATAACAAAAATCAATAATTATTATTATAAATTATTATTAAACCTTCACTTAAATTTTTTCTTTTTTAAATCATCTAAAAATGAATCTAAACATAAAATATAACGAATGCAGGAATAACACCCTTTTTTGTTGTAAGAAAATGAAAATGATGAATATCACAATTTTTTTTTTAATTCACCTTTATCTCTCATGTTATAACCACTTTTTCTTTCTACTCTTATGATAGTATAGGCTATATTGACCAAAACAAGAATTATTGTTTTTCTTTATTACAATTATCGGAGGCAAGTATATTGTATTCGATATTAGTTTAGTATTAACTTATTTAATTTTGAAATTTATTTATTTTTATATTAGATTGTGATTTTTTTTTTAATATTCATTTATTGATTTGCTACTCCAATTGAAGTATCATTGCCCAACCCATAGCGGGTTTATCATTCAATATGTGTAAATCTAAGTGTTAAATGTAAGATGTCTCCACTGCCACTACCTTCGTCTTCACCACCATGCATTGTGTTGGATCTAAGAGGTGTCCACTGCCACTACCTTGGTCTTCACTGCCATGTATTGATAGGAATTTCCTCACCACTAAGCATGGATATTGTACACAACCACCTCTTGTAAATACAACACCCTCCATTTGCAAACAACATACAACTGCAAGGTCTATCAAATCAACATTGGTAGATATGCAATGCATATAGTGGAAGTTTTTTGTTTTTGGTGTAAGAATTCAGTTCTAAAAACAATTCGAATCCTTTCTAAATTCAAAAAGTATACTTGAAAATGTGAGATAAAAATTTAGCTATTTTAATTTTACACTATATTCCATACTGACCTCTCATACTGTCATTTTCTACAACCTCACTGCTATTGTTGTTGCTTATTATTTGAGAAAAGACAATATTCAACACATCTACAACTTCACTGCTTGTTGTTGCTTATTGAGGAGTATGTGAGGTCCTTTCACATCTTTGAGACAATATTTAGAATACCAAATTCGGTCTCTACCAAGGTATCATTTCGTGTTACCCTTGTATTTACAATAAAACAAGAGCCACGAGGTGGCAATGTCCCCGACATTGCATCCGTGATAGCTAGTGGTTTGCAATTGCCTATAGAATAAATTAAAACTCAATAAAATTAGATTAAATTTTGTTATAGCCTACTTAAAACTCAATAAAAATAGAATAAATGTCGTTATATCCTACTTAGGCATCATTTTGAGGATGGTAGAGATTTGACTACTTAGAAGACTCTAGACTCAAGTGAGGATGAGCTTTACCAGCTTTGCGAGAACGACTACTACATCTCAAATAGGCCATGAAGTACATAAAGACAAGCCTAAATATCAGAGTATCATAGTATTAGAATTCGAAACTAACTTCTCCTTCTAAAATGGTACCCACCTCTCTCTTGCAGTTGCAGATTTGGGATTGAAAAGTAAGTTATCCTGTAAAGGAAGGGTAGAAAGGCAAAAGAAAGGCAATGAAAGTGAGGGAAGTACTCCATATTTGAATAATGCTAAGCCAATATAAGAAAAAGAAGAAATTGAAAGAAAGTAAAACCTTCATCATTGAAGGAAAACTCACCACCTACCCTTCAATCAAATAAAAAAGTTTTAGTAAAGTAAGACAATAATTTCCATTATTACATATATGATAATAACCACTTATGTAAGTATACACCTATCTTAAAAAAACCTATTAATAAAAATTAATAACATTTTGAATTTTTTTTTTATCATGAAAATAAGTTCTACCTAATTATTTGCCCCTTCTTTGAAATAGTTTCTTAAGATTTTCAATAGTATTTAACGTGAGGCATATGCCCATCAAATTCCAAGCCTTCCTTAATAACTTGAGTTAAAATGAAAAATTCATTACATGAAATAGACATTACATAGATTATTTTAACACACTTATCAAATATAAAAACCATATGGACTTTATGTAACAATTCTATACATATATATTTAAAAAAAACACACATGTATAATAAAAATATGTAAATTAAAAAATATTTTACCTCTTACTCAAATATACTATGATATGATAAAAATATTTATATTATGAAATTTCAATTTAAAAATAAATATCATTCTAATATATTTAGTCATTGCAAGATATTTTATCATTTCCTAAAATTTTGTTAAACATTTTACTATACCATTAAGTAATCAAAATAAACATAAAACTATAAAATTTTCAAAAAAAATCGTGGTTGTTTTTGATGTGTCATTCATGACAATTGAAGGTAGATGGCCAATATGGGAGCATAAACCGGTGAAAATGAAATCGTCATTAAAGCTAGGAGAGAAGGGACCCCATCTCACTCAACCTAATCAATTTGGAAAAAAAATAAAAAAATAAATGAAGGATTTACAAACAACGCCAGTGTCAACCCCATCTCACTCAACCTAATCAATTTGGAAAAAATTTTAAAAATAGAAGAGAAGGCATTACAAACAATGCGAGTGTCGACCCCATTTCACTCAACCTAATCAATTTGGAAAAATAAAAAATTATAAGTGAAGGCTTTACAAACAATGCCAATGTTATGCCTGCATCACATTAAAACAAACCTGCATCACATTAAAACAAATGGCATGACAATGCCAATGTTACACATTTTTGTATGAAATCAAATTTGCGTATATTTTATGGTAAGACAATAAATTCCATTACAACACATGGCATGACAATGCCAATGTTACACATTTTTGTATGAAATCAAATTTGCATATATTTTATAGTAAAGCAATAAATTCCATTATCGCAACTTGTTTGTTGGTGGAACAAAGGAGGGAGAACCAAAATAATTCCAAGCAAATAAGGATTTAAGAGACCCTTCATTCACTATACATTGATGACAAATTCTATTCTTAACAAAGACCCTTATGTGCAAAAGGGTTAAAGAAGGGAGACATAGCTTTATAAGTTTATCCAAGTTAAAGGTCATTGCCTTAGAATATAAATGGTGCACACTTTTATATGCCTTACGACAGGTAGATCTTTTGGGCGATAAATTCCATTATTCTTAGTCAACTAAACTAGGCCATAGCGAATTCTATAATAAGGCTAATCACATTAAGAATTTAAAAATTAATTCTTCAAACCCTAAAATAAACTTTATCAATATAAATATCATGAATTAACCAATACCATATCCGTATAAACCACTAAAAGATAAACTCATTAATACTAAAATCTAATTATTTTTTTTAACTATCTTTTAGTGGTCTTTATTGACGAGATAAAAAAGTGCTTAGCCATGAATATCACACCGACATTGGGCCGCTTCATCGACGAAGGAGACGATGATGTTTTTTCGGATAAAACAAGATTGGAAATTGGAATCCAGCTGTAATGTACGAACAACTACCTGATCACTTCGAGCTTGTAGTCTGCCGGATTGCTAGGACTTAGGATGAATACGTTAGAATAGATAAACACATCCATTGTTAGAGGAAAACTATGGGCCTTCTCTCAGTCTGTTCAATGTTCAATATTACTATTTTCTTGAAACTAATTACTAAATTTTGCTTAAATAACTTTTCTAATTTATTTCTTAGGAAAAATTTGTTATATCACAAATGATCTAATCTAATAACCATGATGTTAATTTGAGGGATATTGTCAATGGATTGCCTTGATCCTCTTTATATTTTAAATAAATATGTCATCTTAATATGGTGTAAATTGCATCACTATGAATGTAAATGTCATTTGATGCAGATTGCCAAATATTTTTCATTTAAAAAAAAATTATAAATATGTAATTTTCTTTAATTAATTATTATTCTTTGTTTTAATATAAATTCATAAATATAGTAATTTTTTTTATTAAATCAATGCACTTTGTTTTAAAATGTTGCGCTCTCTAATTTGATATTCATTGAATAAATAATGATAATCAACTATATAAAGTAAGTAATATTATACTAAATAATTATATAAATTAATTAATTTTTTTTAATTGTTAATTTTTTAGACAAATATCAAAATTATGGTTCTTATGAATATAGGAATAAAATTTTAAAACAAATCAAATAATTATTTTATTTTTTTGTTAAGGTTGCTCAATGAATGTTTACCACTACCACTAACAATAATTATTTAAAAAAATATAATCATATTAAATATATACTTTGATTAATAAATTTACTTTACAAATATATTTTAATTATTTAAAAATATTAAAAACTAAATTAATTATTAATTAATATAATTCATTTATTTTATTTAACTAACTCTTTTAAATATTAAAACTATTATAATATTTTATTATATTCTCCCAAAATCACCATTCTTGTGAAACTACATAACTTACAAAGATTCGTTCAAAGGATTCATGAATGAGAAGCTTCTAAATTATCTTTGATGAACACGTGGAACTGCATAGCTTGGTTAGGAGGATTCATGAATGAGAAGCTTATAAGTGATCCTCCTCAAATCTATGTGAAGTGAATTTATGTATATCATTATTTTTATTTTTTAATATTTTAAAATTATTATTTAAACTATAAACAAAATACAAAAAATATTTGTTGTATGTTATTTGATTTTTATATAATAATAGATTTTAAAATTGAAATAAAAGTTAGTTTTATATATATTTTGAATTTTTTTTTAAATACATATTTAAAATATACTTTTATAACTTTTTCTAAATAAATATATTTGTTTAGAAAAATCAGAATGTTCCATCTCTATATTTTTCCACAATATATATATAGAATTTTTGAAAAAAAATTATATTTAAAACATATGTTTAGAAAAATCAGATTGTTACATCTCTATATTTTTCCACAAAACTTCAAAAGACCCTTTAAAAGAACTATTTTAAACTAAAAAACATAAACCTTGAATGTGTCCGTGGAGTGCGGCCTTAGTATGTGCTTTAGCAACCGAAGGTCGTTCTATGATGCTGATCAATTTTGTTTGGCATATGCTTCTAGATACTTTTTCTTCGATGCCTTATCCAAAGCGTCAGCCTCAATTGTTTTCAAGTTAAAGTGACAAAGATTGCCATAGAATAAAATGCGAAAGCTATACAAATTAATCACTGATCCGAAAATTTTAAAATATATAGATTTTGCTGTCACCGAGATTGAAATATTTGGTAATTAAAAATAATAACTTTATAACCATAATGGACTTGTAAAGTGAAAGATGAAGAACATTTGAATTAATGGACTTCAAACTGTTTTTCTTGTAGGCATTATAATTAAATGGAAGCGTTATATAAGTGATATGTCCATTGAGTTCTTTGAGGAAAAAGAGAAGAGGGTTTCTATGTGGACGCTTGCGGCTATATGGTGCAAAGGCAAGATGAGAAATCCAAATGAATAGGAGACGAAAAATCCAATGTACAGAATTGTGGGTGGCTGGAGGTGGGAAAGTGGCAGTCCAAAAAAAATCCAATGTACAAAGTTATGCATAGCCTTACACACAATGGTTTTTCTATGGAATCAATCAAATTTGAGTATATTTTAAAGCATGGCTTCAAGTTGAGTAATCCTCTCATGCAAGTTTAACCTTTCTCAATAAATAACTACCACTATATAAACATCTTATAGTAAAATCAGAACTTAATAATAGGTATTGGGATTCAGTGTCTTTATGAATAAAAATACGTATTGTAGTCTAAACTATCTGCCAGACACCATACTGTATAATTTAAGCATGGCTTCCAATTAAGTAATCGTCCGACCATAAGCGTTTAACCTTGGTCAATAAATACCTTTAGGCATCTAAGCATCTTATTGTAAAATTAGAACTTAATACTAGTTATTGCAATTCACTGCCTTTCTGGAAAAAAACACTTATGGTAGTCTAAACTATTTGTGACAGCGTCACCATCCTTCACATTAGTGCTGCAACAAGAAAAGCTGGTTCTTTTTCAAGATGATGACGTTAAGAAATTTAAATTTCTAGGAAACTTCAGGAGAAGTTATAATAACCGTGATTTTTAGAGTTACTGTGGAATTGGTAATTCTCTTGAATTAGCAATTCTCAGCATGATGCTACTTTGCGGAAATGAACTTGGATTATGCCTGGTGTCTTTGATAGAGCCCTTTCCTTTTCCGTACAATGTCAATTATTTCGCAGGAGGTTGGGTGGTAAATTTCCCAGGAAAACAGTTTCCCGTACAATTATTTAGCCGGTTTTGTCGAGAATCTTCAATGCTCGGAACAAGAAAATTATAAGCTCATTACCAAGAGAGTCGCTAAGGCTGATAACTGGTTAAAAGTGTACTCCCAACCAAAAAAAAGTAAAAACAAGTGCTATATTTTGTTTAACTTGAATAGCATACATACACATTCTTTACATTTAGAGTTCAAAGGTGGTTTACAACTGAATTGGCATGAAAATGGGTTTTAACTGAGTTAAAATATATTATTTGCCTCAGAATTGCTCTGTAAACAAGGATCCCATTGCCCATTATTTTTCTCTATTTCGTGCGCCCAATTACAATTACAATTTCTCTGGACGATGCTGCAAGGCCAAACTGGACGCCTGTCAAAGTTTCCTCCTGCCGGAACCACGCAGCTTCTTCCATTGTGCCAGTAGCCAGTAAACGAACGAACTAACTGCTTCTGCCAGGGGACTCTTTTGTCTACCCTGCCTTCTCTGCCATTTGACGAGCTTTTTCCCTCACCTGTTCCTGGACCTGTTCTAGGGTTTGATTACCCTTACCCTGAGCCTTCTCTGAAGTCTCCCTGGCTCGTTGGGCTACCTCGGACATTTTCTGCTCAACAGATTCTTTCGTCTCGCCTGCCTTTTCTGCCATCGCATGGGCTTTTTCCCTCGCCTGCTCTTGGGCTTCTTCTAGGCTTCACTTGGTTCGTTCGACAGCTCCCCATGCCGTTTCTTTGACGGCTTCTTTCGCTTCCCTAGCTTTATCCGAAACAGCCTGCCCCGTTTCTGCCGCCTTCTGCTGAGTAGCTCTGGTTTTCTCCTTCGCTTTCTCTTTGGCCTGCTCGGTGGTTTGGCCTGCATTTTCTTTTAAGTTGCCAAATTTCTATTGAAGGCCTTCCTTTTCCTTCTCAATTGCATTGTAAGTACTGTCCTTCGCTTGTCCATGCCTGTAAACAAACAGCAAGAAAATGCATACCTAATCAGAGTGCAGACAGAGCAATCGGTAAATTTTTATGATCTATAAATAGAAGCAAACGATGAAATTGAACAAAGTGCCACGTTGTGAATCAATAAAATGAACTCTTCCATTATTAATTAAAACATAAAGCAACGATTCAGTGATTCAGTCGCATAAAACCCGAAATTAATCTGCCTTCTTAGACAATGGGACTGTTACAGTTATATCAATGGATTTTTCCCTAGTTACCACACTATCGCTGTTCAATCTTGTTTATACGCATTATTTTGTTGCCTCGATTTGAAATGCATTCCGTGCAGCCAAGACAATGGATATTTTTATGCTGCCTAGCTTCTAATTAAAGTAGATCCAGTGCAATAGGTAAATTTCTTATTTTTGAATTGGAAACCAAAATGAAATTCAATTAATCGAGCATGGTACAAATTAACTAATCCAAAATTCAATTGAAATATAAAGCAAACAAACCTTCCATCCCTCATCTTAGTCTACAGGTAAAGAGCAAGCAAGCAACTGGTCTTCCTCGTCCTTCTAAGTCTGTAGCTGAAAAGCAAGCAACCAAAGAATGAAGCCAGTAGAACATAAGAAGAAAATGAAGATTGTGTGCTTGAAACAGAAACAGGAGAGCTGGTAATGGTCGTGCCGCTCCATCGTATATGGACTAAAGCAATCAACCAAACAATGAAGCCAGCGGAACATAAGAAGAAAATGAAGATTGTGTGCTTGAAACAGAAACAGGAGAGCTGGTAATGGTCGTTCCGCTCCATCATATACGGACTAAAGCAAGCAACCAAACAATGAAGCCAGCGGAACATAAGAAGAAAATGAAGATTGTGTGCTTGAAACAGAAACAGGAGAGTTGGTAATGGTCGTGCTGCTCCATCATATACGGACTCGGGCATAGAATTTCTCGGGCAGAAGGGAAAATGTGTATATATGGTATACGAATCCATTTTCCTCGACATGCTGCACTATTTGCAGAGAATTTTTGCTGTTCAATTTAGCATGGAACAAGATACAATATACCAACTTCCCAATAAGTTTTGCAAAGCTTAAAGATTGAATATCAATTTATGGCCATTGCATTATTTGGGAAACTATTAAGATTATGAAGTGACAAGTAAATTACACAAGTAAATTATGATTGAAACTCAATTATTTGAGTTAGGTAGGTTTAGATTGAAGTGACGTCTAGGTTAAGACTTCATCCCATTGCCCCCAAATCGTGAAATCGTTGTATGTATCTACTGCAATATGAAACCAAGAGCTTTATTTTACAAGTAATTATAGTAATTGACATTGTTGCGTCTTAATTGCAGATAGTAGGGTTACTTCATCCTCGTGAAATCTGAAAGCAGAACGGCCGGACAAACCTTAATCAGTAATGCCACCGAATGAGAATTTGTACCATTAAATGCTTCTTGAACATGACACTAATCTAACAGGTGCTATCAATATAGGACGAGAATAAATGAACCTGCAAAGCTACCATCATGCCAAATCTGAAAACATTAAATGAACCTGCAGAGCTACCATCGTGCGAAATTTGAATATAGCAGCATTGCTGATATCAGCACGCCGCCGGGTTGTGGGGCACACAAATCCAAGGCAACGTCATCTCACTAGACCAATAATATGTTAAAAAAATAAGCATTTAAGAAATTAAAAAAAATAAAAAAAATACAAAACCTTAGTTTAAATTCTATGTTTTTTTAGAGCCCTACAAATTGCTCCAAATAATCCTCCTGTGCGATTCATATATATCCCCTTGTCGGGGACATAATAATCATCTGAATCTTACCCTTTCCAGTTTTGCAACTGCGATGCCTACATCTTTTCTTTTTTTAATGATTACCATAGAAAATCCTTACATGTGTTAGAAATAAGGATATGTTCTCAGTGGGATTCTTTCTGATGTTGTTACCACTGGTAACCACATTAAAATATTCTATAAGTGTTGTTGTTTATTGTGGTCACATGGGCGATCAACCATGTTGGTCATCAACCTACCATACCCTAGGAAAATAGATAGAGAAATTCGAAATAAAATATACTTGCAAATAAATAATCAATCTGATAATGAATTGTTTGTACAGAAAGAGTACATACATTAGGCCTACAAAATTTCATTTTACTGGGATTTGCGCATAGTTTAAACATTCTTAAAGGATGTTTAAGAGGCTGTCAAAACTCCTAAGGATCATAGAATAACCAAGTCCTTAAATCTCAAATATATGTGAAATTTACTGCCTACGGCTTAGTTGCAAAGAAAAGTGTTTTTCTTTTATTTATAAATTAGCATGTTCTATACTTGCAATTATCAATTGACATATAAATTCAAGGGAGATGTCAAATATATTTTGAAAGCTCTTTCCAAGGGGATTTAGTAAAGTATGCTTCTAGTTAGGTGAAAATACTACAATTAAAACGTTCATGTATTGGAATTATACTTAATTGTTTTTTTTGAAGTGTATTTTCATGAGCGTTTTCAATTACTAGAACTACATATTTTGATTTTTTCACTTGTGTATTTAAACTGTAATTTCAATGAAGGATTCTTTAAGCAGGTATTCTTGGTCTAAGAGAAATGATGGAGATGGAGAATAATGCAAAGAAAATGTTGAAGATAAGATATATGTATATTTAATTAGAGAAACCACTGAGGGAAACTAGCAGAGCAGAAAGGCTTGCTCACACAAGAGGAGATACACACTCAACTCAATTTTATTAATGAATGTAAGTTACATATATAGGAAAATGATAAGCTAAGCTGCATTATACAACTAATGATCAGATCCTATAGCATAGGAGTTGTTCAAACAAAAAATCTATATATAGAAAACATCAGGAATACATTGGTTGCATTATATCTAACAGCCTTCCCTAATGAAGAAATAGATTCTTGAAACACCCGGTTTCTGTTTAAAAACTTCAAAATGGATTCTTCCAACTGTCTTGGTAAAAATATCAACAACATTTTCACTTGTGCTACAATAAATCAATTCAATTTCTATAGATGCAATCTTTTCTCTCACGAAATGATGTTGTAGCTCAATATGTTTAGATCTAGCATGATAAACTAGATTGTGTGCCAGCTTAATTGAGCTTTGATTATCACACTGTATTTTGGTGGCTTGTTTTTGTTGTGTTCCAACATCTTAAACAATGCGCCTCAACCAAATGGCTTCAGAAGTAGAACTGGTTAATGCTTTATATTCAACTTCTGTGGATGACAAAGAAACAGTTGGTTGTTTCTTACAGCTCCATGATATGATTCCCGAACCAATGCTAAAAGCATATCCAAAAGTAGATTTTTTGTCATCAAAATTTCCTGCCCAATTAGAGTCGGAATAACCTGCCAATTGAACATTAAATACATCAGTATATAAAAGACGAAAATTAACTATTCCTTTTTAAATATATTAGGACCTTGTTTGCAGCTTTCCAATGTGTTGCGCATGGCTTAGCCAATAAATGACTAAGAATGCTAACAGAATATGATATGTTTGGCCTTGTAGTACTGAGATAGTTCAGACTACCAACTAGTTGACGATACAAAGTACCATATGCTTCTTGAGATCCATCACTATTTTATAATTTGACATTTTGATCCAAAGGAGTGGATATAGATTTGCATTGACTCACTTGAAATTTGTCAAGGACTTCCCTTGCATACTTTCTTTGAGTGATGAATGTTTTACCTAATTCTCTCCAAAAAGTAATTGCTAAACAATAATGCAAGTCACTAAGGTATTTCATTTCAAATTCCTGAGACAAATTACTTTTGATATCTGCAATGAATTTATATGCTCCACTTGTAATGATAAGATCATCCACATATAAAGATATCAGGCAAATAGTTCTCTCTTCATCTTCTTTAATATATAAGCTTGAATCATTTTTACTTTTGATAAACCCTTGTTTTTTAAAAAGGGTGTCAATATTGATATACCATGATCTAGGATAATGTTTCAGTCCATAGATAGCTTTCTTTAACCTACACACAAGATGCTCCTCTCCTTTCTGCACAAAAGATTCAGGTTGCACTAAGTATACTTCCTCTTTTAAATCACCAGTTAGAAAGGCATATTTGACATCTAATTGTTGTATTCTCCAGTTATGTTTAGTAGCCAATGCAACTAGCAATCTGATAGTATTTAATTTAGCTACTTGTGTATATGTCTCTTCAAACTCAAACCCCTCTTGTTGATAATAAGCCTTTGCAACTAATCTTTCCTTAAACTTGTCAATACTACCATCAGCTTTGATTTTAGATTTGAATACCCATTGATCTTATGGGTAGTTTATCTTTTGGTAATTCTACTAATTCTTAAGTTTTGTTTCTCATAATATAATTATATTCCTCATTCATTGCAGTCACCCATTCTTCCTTATCTTTGGCTTGTTCATAATTTAATGGTTCTATGAAATTCATTACATTAGCCATCAAGGCATAATCTCTAAGCTTTATAGGAGGATGAGCTTTTCTATTTGACCTTCTAGGTATTACACTACGTATTGGAGTTCCATCCATGATTATTTTTCCTTCTAATGTTTCATCATCTGAGGTAGTATCACTCATCTTTGATTCATGTTCCTGAACCTGTTGATGCTCTTGCGCTTGATGTTGTTCGTGCACTTTTTGAAAAAATTTATCTATTTCTCCATGCTCATCTGAGATCCGTTCTTCATCAACATTATTCATCATGTTACATATATTTGTATTTTCATGAAATACAACATCTCTATTAGTAATCAATTTGTGTGAACTAGGATGAAATATTTTATATGGTTTTTTATCATCACAGTAGCCAAAAAATATACATTCAGTGGATTTTTCATCCAATTTTCTTTTGTCATCTTTAGGTATGTATGAAAAATCCCTAGAACAAAATATTCTTAAATGAATAATTTCAGGTTTATAACCATAAAAGACTTCAAAGGGGGTTTGAAGTTCTAATTTCTTTGTTGGACTCCTATTTTTTAAATAAACAACTTCGTTTATTGATTCATCCCCAAAACCATTAGAAATGTTTTTACCTTGGAGCATACTGGAAGCACATTCCACCATTGTTGTGTTTTTTCTCTTAGCAACTCCATTTTGTTGAGGTGTATCTATGATAGTGAATTGTTGTTGGATTCCATTTTCTGTACAATATCTTTTAAAAGTTCCAAAATTGTACTCACCACTTTGATCTGATATGATGATTCCAATGTATTTACCTGTATTCTTCTCAACTTTGATAGAAAGAATTCCTTGAAGTATTCGAAAAAATCGCTTTTCCTTCTTATAAAGGAAGCCCATGTGAACCTGGATGTGTCATCAACAAATATCAAAGAATACCATGCAACACCAAGTAATCTAGTTTGCATAGGTCCACATACATTAGTGTGTATTAGTTCAAGAAGGTCGGTCTGTCTCTTCTCTTCATGGTTAGGAAATTCAATTCGGTGTTGTTTTCGGAGTGCACATGCAACACATTCAATATGAACATTTTTTATGACAGGAAGACCCCCAACCATAGACGTTTTCTGTAATAACATGAGATCATTGTGATTTAGGTGTACATACATTTGATGCCATAATTAGACATCTAAAATAGCTAATGCTGCTAGTGCTTGATGGGTTCCCTTGATTGCATCCATCTTGTACAATCCACCAAGTCTGGATCATGTTGCTATAACCCTGTCATGATATCGGACATCTTTAACATGACACTTATATTTATCAAATTCAACTTTCATATCATTATCGGTGATAGCATAAACATATATTAAGTTCTTTTTGATGCCAGGAACATACATCACATTATGTATATGTTTAAACTATCCATCAGGAAGATTAAAACTTATCATTCTATAACCTAGAACTTTGTGAGACCTGTTATCACCCAAATAGATAGTGTGCCATCAGAATTTTCATAATAGTCATCATACCAATCAATATTACTAGACATATGGGCAGAAGCACCCAAATCTATAAACTATGCATTTTTCGTCATCCATCTCAGCAGACAAGGCATCTTCAGATATAAATAGTCTTAGGTTTTTAAGTCCATTGACATCAGGGGTGCCTTTTCTAACAAAATTTCCATTATGTTTTATGTATGTATTATTGGAATCATTGTTTATCTTCTTAAAATAGTCTCTAGCTATATGACTCAATTTTCCACAATAATGGCATACAACATCTTTATTAGCACTAGATTAATTGTGTGACATGCCTCTGTGTCTTAACAAAACTTTCCTCTCTGATTATTCCCATCATTTCCTCTATGTGGGTATTTGTCTCTTACCATCAGTGCCTGATCTGCAGTTTGAGATTCTAGATCATAAACCTTCATTATTTCTTCTTCTTGTATCAGGATTCCACCGAGCGCTGTAAATGTAAGAGGGGTTTGTTTTGCTGCAAGATTTGAGATGAACACTTTGTAATATGGCAATAGACCTTTTAATTTAATAGATACTAGATCAGTACTAGACACTTCTTCACCTATGTCACCCTGATTATCTCAAAAATATTTGATGCAGGAGAGATATTTATTCATAGATTCATTCACATCCATCTTGATTAACAATAATTTGGTATTTAAAAACAAAAATTCTATTGGAGTTTGACGTCTTGTACAAACCTTTAAGTTTGTCCCATGTCTCTTTAGACATCTTGCAATTTCTAATGTGAGGTAGTATATTGTCTTTTACATACATATGAATCAACAACTTTTCTTGGGTTTCCCACGTATTCCAATCTGCAAGCTTCTGTTGATAACCTTTCACTATTGGCCACAGATCGAGAGATTCAAGTACAATAATTAACTTGAATTCCCAATTTACATAATTCTCCCCTTACAATTTTGATGATTCAGTGGTATATAAATCTGCAAGAGAGTGTGTCATTTTCAAAGAACTGAAGGGCAATCAATTTCAACCAAAAAGCAATAGAACAATTTTAGCTGACCTCTCCGAAAGTATGATTGCAAATATTCTGAGGCTCACAGCCATGGCATGATCCAGTGTCGACCATAATCGTCATAAGTCAAGGACAGATCGATGCACTTTTCCTGATGGAGATCGACACCTTTAGTGCACTAGTTTTTCCCAAAGGAGGAACTTGTTGGCACTCACTAGAATTGGCGAAAAATCATCCTCAGTGCTCTGTTGACACTGAGGAGAGGCGTTGATGCTCAGTTGTCCCTCAAAAACAATGTCGTTCCATACCTAGAGGAGGAGAAAAAAAAATCACCCAAGTTTGTCACCATGATAATCATTTCTTACCATTTCCTATGTGAGTTTAAGCCGATTTGGTGACAACGAATCTGAATTTTCTATAATGTCGAGATCTGGGGGCATTTAACTTCCTTTGCAAGCCGACTCTTGAAAAAAAAACCAACGCATCCTTTCACCTTTCGAAAATGTGGAGAGAAAAAAGAGCTTACACGTGAGAAAAAAAAATTTACCCGTGATTTCTCTTTAGCTCTGTAAAAAATAATTTACTGTGATCTCACCACGTTTACGGTGAGAAGCGATCTCCAGTTGATTCAATAAGTTTTGGAAACAACATTGGGTGATTCAATAAGTGTCCAAATGAGCAGAGCCAATCTCTTTCCACACACATTTCTTAGTTGAGGATACACCTTTGATACTTCAGCAATTTTACTTCTTTACTGCAGACATGTAGTCAGGAAAGGAGGTCCTCCACACACTCACTCACAACAATTTTCTGGTTCCCTCACCGCAGCCCTGAAATTGGCTCTGATACCAAATTATAGAAACCAAGGAGGGAAACAAGCATAACATAAAGGCTCACACAGACAGGAGGAGAGACACACTCAATTCAATTGTATTAATGAATGTAATTTACATATATAGGAAAATGATAAGCTAATCTAAATCCTATAACTAAGGATCAGATCCTATAGCATAGGAGTTGTTCAAACAACAAATTTAGATATAGAAAACATCATGAATACATTGGCTGCATTATATCTAACATACTTACACTATTATTTTTCCAAGTGCTTTCAGTTCATGTTTTTATATCAGCTTCAGCCCCTGGTAACTCTATATAGGTCATTTCCTCCAACTATCTGGTTCCCCGCAACATGAGCTCATGAACGAAAGTTGAGATGTATGTAATATTACTCGAAAATATCTTAATCTAAAACTCCTTGCATTGTATCTTAAATCCATCCTTCACGGTTCGTGAGATATTCCTCGAGAGTTTTTGCACACTCCTTGGCTAACCCGACCTTGATCTTTCGCAAAACTGCTCAACTACCTTCTCTTCCCCAGTCTTCCTCCAAATTGTCAAATGCCAATGACAATTTATTCTTTTTTTCCTAATATTTATCTCTTTTTCTTCCTTTGATTTTACTCTCCTCTTTCAAATTACCTAATTCCAACCCATTTCAATTGATTTCATTCTTTTATTTCCTCTTCAACAATTAAATATCCCGCACCTAATTGATTTCATGCAATCTTCTCTTCTTCAACCATTCCACATCATAACCCCCATTTTCTACAAACTACTACCAAAAACCAGGATTTGCTAGTAATTGTAGCACCATACGATATGCATGAGTTAAGGATATAGGCCCCATTTAATATTTCTTACTTAGCTACTGTGTATGACTCCAAGTGAAGTGCTTAGATGCAAGTCAAACTTATGACCAGTAAATGCAAATCCTTCTGGATTTCATGATTTTTGATACGTTGATCCCCTTCCAATGAAAAGTTTTCAACTCATAGGTGTATGCATTACCCACTTAATTTTTTCATGATCCCCATTTTGTGATGAGTTACGACCATTTGCTAGTGTATAAACTAGACCAAGATTCTAACCACCATTTATCCAACTTGCATGGGCTAATGACAACACTTGTACATGATGTCTCTACTGTCCTGTGTTGTTATGCGTGTACATGGAGGCCATCCGTTCTTTTTCATGTGCAACAACAGTCTAGAGGACATGTGGGGAGAGTACAGATGCTCCAACGGCATAATATTTGGATCTGATCTTCACATGGGAAAAAAATTCAATTCAGTAATGCAATGCACACATGATAACATTTCATAATGGATTCATATGCATGACATCAACCGGACTTCAAAAATGCAATTCATAAAAAAATGGATTTGTTGTAATAATAGATTTTTCAAATTAACATCGATAATCATTGACAAGTTGTTGTCCTCGATGATATATTTTTTTCTATTATTCCTATTATACTAAGTTTTTTTGTTATTTAAATTGCCACTCTAATAATGATTATCTCAAAAAACAAGACAATGTATCTATATGCATTAACCTTTTATGTCGACTCCTGAGTGACAAAATATTTAGGGTCCATATACCTTGGTCCACAAGGACATCTATATTAACTACGAAGTGCAGCATAACCTACATCAAAATTATATACTTGGTGATAGAGTTCTCATCCAATAGGAACTAATGTCTTCATCAAGGTAGGTCGCAATAAAAATGAAGGTACTCCAAAGCTATGCTCAGATCTATGTCAATTGAGCCTGAAGGTATTATTTTCATATTATGCTTTCCTATCACAAATCCATCTTTTTTAAGTGCCAAGCTCCATTCCCTCCTTAAACCAAATTAAAATTCAGTACATTTCCCAATTAGAATTTCAAAACCTTTAACACTTCCACAATATTGGAATACAAGTGTAAAAGTAAATTGAATTCAGGTGTGAAACTATTATATAGAAAGTAATGTTTTGTTAAATTCATTGTTGAATATTTGTGACCTCTGTGGAATAATTTCTAAATGGAGTGAGGAAAATATCGCTTGTAGCAAGAGAAACCATAACCAGTATGATGGAACCCCTACCTGGAATTGTATCATGGATTCCCTAAACCAATAATAGAAGTTTGGAGAGTGGCGGAATTCGTGTCAAGCAGCAAGACCTTAGTGGCCTAGTACCAACTAAGTAAATTAAGTGGGAAGTTATGTTCTTTTTGTATTACCTTCTCCATTTTCTTCCAGAGTTAGGGGTTTCCCAGGTTATTGTGTAGGGTTTCTATGTCCCTTCAGTGTCCCCATGGTTTTTGCGGCTATTGTGGTTGTTAGGGTTTTATTCTATTTATGCGTGTGGTCTTTCTTTGTAGTTTTCTTAGGTGTCTTTTCTTAGTTATGAGATGGAAACTGGTGTGGAACATGACTCACAAGAAGTCCAACATTCTCTTGGACATTCCTAGACATTTATCGAAAAAATATTTCCACTTACTCAAAGTAATGGTAGAAACTAACAGGTTATTGGAAAGGGGACCCCATGATCTCTGATCTCAGCTAGCATGGTGTGGAATAATCCCTGTGCTCAGATAGTTTATACCTCACATGTTTTGGTGGATGCTTTGGTTGATGGACCTTTACATGGGGGGAATGTGGTGACTCCTCAAAACTTGGGTTATGGGTTGGTTTTTTATTCTTCCATACCTTGTATCAATGTGAATCATTCAATGGTATCTCTCTCAAGAATAATTAGGAGCGACGAAAAATCTCATGCTAAAAGAAGGGCCCAAAATGAAAAAGGCGTGTAAGAGTAAGGCACTGTGTGTTCCTGGGAAGGACGTGACAATGGAGATTGTTCATGGTTTAAGAATGAGGGATTTACTTGGAAATTTTTGGTATATTAAACTGAACAGAGCATAGGTTTCGGAATGGATCTGTCATGAATGGAAGCCATTGATTCATCATGTCCCTAGATTCATCATTTTGGTGAACGCTTGGATTTATTTTTACTTCATGGCAATGGAAAGTAAAGAATTGATTGTTTTGAGATATTGGGTTTTAGGCATTGGATATCCAGTTTTGTGTGGCTAGCATACTTCTTTCAACACTTGGAAAGAAAAGCTACAATGTAGACACCTTTGGGTACTCCTTCCTTGCTAGCATTACACTATTGGAACTTCAAGGATTTTATGGAACTTGGAAATTCTATTCGGAAGTTCATTATGGTAGAGAAAGGAACTTTGTTGGAAAATGATTGACATATTCTGTGTATTTTTTTTGACGTGGAAATGAACGAGGGCCTTCTTCCAAGTATAGATGTAAGATGCGAGGCCATTCCTCTACTCAGAAGTTGTATTATTGTTGCACTCCCTTCTAATGTTTTAGGTCCCTCAAAATAGGTCATTTAAGATACAATTGTTCAAGTTCATATAGTACAAAATATGAGGACTCGAAGTCTCTATATGTGGGTAATGAGATTGAAGAGGACATCATCTTCTTGGTTTCATTGGATGATGAGGATGCACATTAATTCATGGGTAAGTTTCGTGAATACCTACCTTTGTTACTTTAATCTCTTTCAGTTGAAAAATTATTGGGTGAAATAGCTCTTAGCAGGAGGTTTCGGGACACTATGTACTTTATGGTGAAACCTATATTAATGAACCCTTTTCCTAGTTCATCTATCCTTCTTATTACTGAGGAGTTGTCATGTGTTTCCTACCCCATCCCTGAGGATTCCATAGTGATATCTTTAAATAATGGTGGTTCTGGAGAGGACTTGAGTGAGGGGAGGAAATTGATTGAGTAGAGTAATAGATTGGGTATTTGCTTGACCCCATCCTCGTTATCAGATGAA
This sequence comes from Pseudotsuga menziesii, assembly GCA_001517045.1. Taxonomy (NCBI): domain Eukaryota; kingdom Viridiplantae; phylum Streptophyta; class Pinopsida; order Pinales; family Pinaceae; genus Pseudotsuga; species Pseudotsuga menziesii. The sequence goes on from LPNX010538503.1 coordinate 273,335, forward strand.
TTTTTTCAAACCCTATAAACTTTGAACTTATCGAAAGAGGAAGACCCTATTAGCATACTTATTGAATCATGTGGGATTGCCTGTTTGTTGTGGATCTAGAGATCACGCCATTCCTATTTCATCAATTAGGTTTTAGAACGTGACCTCTTAGAAGAAGCTACAAAATAGGGCACAAAATAACACTAATGAGGAGGGCATGTGGCTTTAGCCAAAAGTGTCAACCTTTATGTTGGTATACACTACTTTATCATTACATTTTCTGATACCTAGTTCTAATGGGGATCTTAGAGATAATACACCCTCATAAGGGGTTCCTTAATGATCATTTTATCTTTTAACATATAGCAGTGCTACCAAAATAACTACTTTAAAGAGATTACTTGCAAGTGTTGGGATGGGCATTGTTTTACCACAAGAAACTATGGTTTTAAGGATCAAGGTATTGTAAGTTTTCCTTTATATTCTACATTCCTAGAAGTGTTGTGGCGTTTACTCAAATGGATCATCTCATAGACTCCTAATGGCATTGAATATTGATTTTGTTGAATTATTCCCATTTCTCACTTGCGTAGGCATTTTGATTAAACGGTTTCTTAGGGATTTGGATAAGCATCTCCAAATACTCAGCATGTATGCCCCATATAATAACATGATTAATTTTTGGGGAGAAGGATAGGGACAAGGGTATTTTTAAATAACACTCCCTGACAGTGGAACCTGACCTAAATTTGACGTTGTCGGCTAATGAAGTATGGGGTTCCCAAGCTAATGTTGATATATTGGAATTATATTTCAAGTGTTGTTTTAGGAGTAAAAACTGATGAATATTCATTCCTCAGTGTGTGTTCCTACATGGTCAAATGACTTCTTGGGGATGACAAGCAATTTAAAGAGGTTAGATAATTTATTGATGACAAGGATCTTGGTGTGGATATTGGATGATATCAATATTTGGTTGTACCTACTGGCATCTTTGACCATAAATCTATGTGTATAGGTTTTTTACCCATTTAAATTCAACAAAACCCGACTTATTGATTTCAAATTATGTCTATTTGTAAAGAAGTAGTGGTCGCCACATCAGTCGAGTATATTAGATTCTATGATTGTGCAGCTTGTCAATAAACTAAATTTAGTTAAGTTTGAAGTGGCTAAGAGGAATCATGATATGAAGAAGGCCAATATTTAATAGCTCGTCTCGATTGAAGATGAACTGGATTTTTGGGCCTTCGAAGTCGATGATCATATGTTCTGATCATAGCACAAAGAAATGTTATTGAAATTAGAAGGTCATAAATATGAGATACTAAAACAACACGAGTCTACCTAGTGACTCAAGAGTCACACCTTATGATTAGAAGAAGGTGAAAACAATACCAATTTGTTTCATCGGTATGCTTCTCATAGACGTAATGTCAATCCTATTTGGGATCTCAGAGTGGTGATGGTATTATTTTAAATACCCAACAGGATCTCAAAAGGGAGGCGAGTTGTCATTTTTCAAGCATCTATAAATAGGATTCCACTAATAACTTGCAGGATCAACTTCATGTTCTCAATCATTATCCAATATTTTTCAGTGATGATGATAACTAGAGTATTGTTGAACTAGTTACATTAGAGCAGAGATAAATTGAAGAACACCCCCAAATTTTTTATGTATGATAAATTGGTGATTCTCCCTAATACATAGGAAAAACTAGAGATTATTTTATCAATAGTATAATATGTATATATAATTTTTTGTCTAATCTTTAATTCTATTATAGAATCTTATAAAATCTTGGTGAACCTTTCACTGAACTAAAAGATATTGTAAAATTTTGGAAACTATTTCACTAAATTATAAAATATTATAAAAACTTGGAAAATATTTTATTAAATTATAAAATCTTGTAATATCTTGGTGAATCTTTTGCTAGGAAGACTCATCTTTTAATATTTTTGCAAATTACTAAGGTAATTCAATAGAAGAGCATATACCATATCTTGAACTTCTCAACTCCTAGACGCTCAAATGAACAAATGCATGAACAAGGAAAGGAGGGATTTACTTATACATTTCACAAGCACGTTACTCACCACTAGAGGCGTTGGTGAAACAAAACTACACTAACCAGAAAGTGGGGACTCCACTTTGTATCCCATCCCTTAATTTTCCAATGTACATGTGGGGACCCAAATGCCAACTCTACAACAAGACAACCAAAATAATGGCCACTCCATTGTATTTGTTCCATTATAATAATTGTGCATTCATTTATATTGCGAACAAACCAAACATAAACAATAACATACATAAAATACGAACATATAAACTCTCATTAACACCTTAGATCCAATAACGATTGCAGGGAAATATGCTGATGAAAGCACATTTTAAACAACTAGGTCAAATTCACTTTGAATATATAAAAACTGTGTGGAGTCTCTCCATCAAGAGTAGCATCCACTAACAACATACAAAATGTTAGTCGATAGTTTAAACATGACAAGGCATAAAATAAATCATATGTTTTGATCTCTATAACACTTTAACATAACCAATACATATAGGATAGAATAAAACCCTAATAACACCAAATGATTCCTAAGAATAAATAGTGTCCTAGAATTCAAGAGTTCCCCAAAAACATCCATGATAAAATGCATGATAAAAGGTAAATTTACAATATAATAATCTATTCTAACTATGGATAAAAGGATTAAATTTTTTGATAAAAAAGACTAATTTGATTTTCTATTCTATGATAAATTCCATGTGCAATATGCCACTTCAAGAGTTGATATTTTGACAATGGAGATGCTATGCAAAGATTAAAATGTCGAGAAAACTAAGAATGAAAAGTGGAATTGCATCAACTTGAATCTTCACCCTGCAAGCACAATATGATGTGGGTGAACCATGAATCATTGAATGTTTATTTAGAAAAAAATAGCCCCTGATTTTCCCTCCAATACTAGAAATCAACAGATGAAAGAAGGTCTCACATTAAATTGACTAAAAATACAGGAAAATGCAACCATGGGCCTAAATTACAAGGAAAATGGAGGAAAAAATAAGCCTTGGGAGACTCCATTACTTAAAATTAGGGGCGAAAGGTAGATTGGAGGGAGATTTTCCTAGGGTGAAGATAGGTTTTTTCATTTTCCTCATTAATATATGGGAGACTATTCATTTTGGATTTATTTTTTTCTAATAAATACTGGGCGAATATAGTTTAGCTGAAAAATCCATTTCCATATAAAAAAAATACCCCACTAAATTTTTATAAGCCCCTTAATATAGCCCATGGGATATATATACACCCTAAGATTAACCATGCATTGGAGGAGATAAAGATGTTCTTATAAAATTAACGAAGGACAAAACCCCAAGTTGAGATGACTGGATCATAGAATTTTTCCTTCATTTTTTTTGTTTGTTTGATCAAAATATTTTGTGGGCTATAGATATTAGAGGAGATTTCGACTAAAACTGGGCCTCCTAAGGAAAATAATAAAATAATAGTTAAAATAATAAAAAAATATTTATTAATTTTGGAGGAAGAAAAGAAAAAAACTACTTTTTTGTTCGTATTTTTGACATATCTCCCTGTGTTTTGACTCAAATTTCGATCGGGAAAGCTCGTTGGATGCAGAATCAAATTCTGCATCGAACGAGTATGCAGTCTGCATACTTTTTACAGACACCGCTACCCCAAAAACAAGAAATACCTGAAAAAATGTGATGATGAAGAAACACTTCAAAAAATGTGATGATGATATCATCATCACTTTTTTCAAGTATTTATTGTTTTTGGGATAGAGAGGTCTATCAAAAGTATGTAGAGTGGGTACTCGTTGGATGCAGAATTTAATTATGCATCCAACGAGCTCTCTAGATCAAAATTTGAGTAAAAACAGAGGGAGATATGTCGAAATACGAACAAAAGAAGTAGTTTTTTATATGATACATATCCTCAAATTTATATTAAAAAATTGTTAAAGAAATATATGATATTTCAAAGTTAAACCAATTTCATTTGCTAACACATGATGACATGGAATTTGAATTAGGGTTGAAAGGCCCATTTTGAGTTGAAATTTCCTCTAATGAGAATCAAGATTGAAGGAGTTTGTCTCAGAAAAGATCAATTCTACTTTTTAGAATTTGATTTCCAAGAAGGATAATCCTGAATCATTCAATGAATTTAGGATTCTTTCTCTCTGTAACTTGTTCTACAAAGTTATTACCAAGCTTATCTCAAATCAAATTAAGCCAATTCTTGAAAGGAACACCTTTCCTGAATAATTTATTTTCATGTATAAGAGACAAATCTTGGAGGTTAATGGAAATATGCAAGAATTTCTTAATTTCATGAAAATAAAAATCCTCGAGGCATTTATTCTTAAAATAGATCATGTTAGGGCATATGATCATGTGGAATGATGATTTATTAGACTCATGTTGATTCAAATGGGGCTTTCGGTTCAAGCTACTAATTGGATTATGACATGTATCAGCTATGTATGTTTCTCGATGTTGATCAATGGATCTCCATCCTCCTATTTTTAGAAGCCAAGGACTTAGACATGGATTTCCCCTTTCTCCTTTGTTATTTATTTTGGTTATTGAAGGGTTGAACATGTTAATCAACAAAGATAAATAAGAGAAAAAGTTTCAAGGTATTAAAATATCTAACTCCCTTTTCATTACCCATTTGTTATTTAGTGATGATGTGCTCTTGCTTGGTATGGGTAATATTAAGGAATGACAATGCTTCAAGGATATTGTTGATATATTTTGTAAATCCACTCATATGATTGTTAGTATGGATAAATATGTATTTCTGCATAACAATCCATGAGTGGAAATATGCAAACACATTCAATATCTCTTTCCTTTTAAGGTTGGGGAACTTAATTAAGGTTTTAAATATCTAGTATCTTGAAAGCAGATGTCTATCACAGGGAAGACTAGTTATGGTTGGAACAAAAAGTTGACAGAAGAATATGGAATTGGTCCTTCCAGTGGTTGACTTTGGGTGGTCAATTGGTTCTTGTATATTCTGTACATCAAAGTTCACCGATTTATAGGCTCTCCCTGACAGTGAATCCAAAATATATCATAATGCAATATGTGAATAACTTTCAAATCCATACATTAATGAGGAAAAATGTTATTAGCAATGAGACCATCACCATTGAATTATTTTTCCATTAAAGATATAAAATAGACTATTGTAAACAACAAACATGCTCGACATTAAGGTAACATGAATCCATAGGAGTTCTTTGATTCAAAATTTACAAAAATAATTTCCCCTCGAGCTTAGAAAGAAAATAATGTCTCTCTGCCTCTCACATCTCTCTCAAGCTTCTAGACCGAACCACTATTACATTAAAATCAACTAATATATAGATTTTACAACACAACCACATGCTCCAAACTTTCGGCAAACTAACTAACAACAATACTAAAATTAAAATACATATTTTTTTGAATATTTGCATGAAATATGGGATTACTTGTATCAAATCCTTCAAACATGGAGACTAATCAAGATTATGCCGCTACCTGTGAGATATTCAAATATGGAATTTATCTGTTGGTTTGTCTATTATAAATCTAGGAAAAGTTATCATTATCGCTCTTGATTCCTTTTTTAATTGAATTCAATGCCCAAAAATAATGAAAAAGGCGTAATTCATGAGAAGAAATGAAGGGTTGCTGGAGTCGAAAGTTGGCATAAAATTTTGGGTTTCATCCCCTTTTCTGCTGGATTATATTTGAAAAAAAAATACTTCCGAATATTAAAATTTGATATTCTTAGCGTAAAATCGTCTATCATATCCCTTAATTACCTTATCCTCCCCCAAAACAACATTTTCCTAAATGTTGGGCAGGTAGCATTCCATCCCCATCAAATCGCTACTAAATGATGTCGTAGAAATTTGTCAAAAATATGAGAGAAAAGTGTTATGAAACAAATCCTCTAGAAAACTAGTCTACAACGCATCAAAATTTAAATTTACTTATTAGTCTACAGCGAATCTTTGTTAGTTGGATTCGCCACTATGGAGGATTTGTGGGATTTAAAATATTTTATCATAAGAATTGTCCAAATATTATAGGAATTAATGTTAAATATGAGCTAAAGTGAAGTGTGGGTAGAAGGTAAGATAATTAGTGGGGTAGTGGGTTAAAATATTTTATCATAAGAATTGTCCAAATATTATAGGAATTAATGTTAAATATGAGCTAAAGTGAAGTGTGGGTAGAAGGTGAGATAATTAGTGGGGTAGTGGGTGAAAGTGAAGTGATGAGGTGGAGTGGTAGGTGGAAGTAGAGTTACATGGATTAAAAGTGATAAATAAGGTAAGGTAAGCAAGACTGATGAAATAAAATGAGTGGAGTGTGAGTGGGAGGTGAGAGAAACTTTTAATTTTAAATATAAAACAAAAAATTATATTTCATATAATGATTTTACATAAAAATAAATGTTTCCTAAATGAGATTTGGGAAGGGAATCAATTTATTTAGGAAAAATTATAGGAACACATGATAAAATAGTCCATCTTCATTAAGGTGAAAGCATGAACAATGACAGAATTTCATGCGATTTTTTTTATGAATCTACATGAAAGTTGAATTGAGTATAAACATTTGAATCTGGTTGGGGATGGACTCATCCCTGTGAGGCTCCAAGAATCTGTAAACTAGTTTCCTTCTTGGAATTGAAATTTGATTCTTTCCAAAATTGTAACTGAAATTGCAATTCTGTACAAATCCATAAGTGTACAATACCTTATCCATTGGGTGATGGGGTTTTATTTGTGATCTATTGTACTATCATCTGAATTGTTGCCCACCATAATAAGTTCAAAAGAAACTACACTGCAAACTGAAACAAAAGCAAACCGAAATTCTCATTCATTGATCTTATTTATATATAGGTCGTAATGTAATCAACTGAACTCTGCTTGCTAAGTGTAATCCCATTTGCAGTGAAACCAAGAAACTATTTGACTGAGAACTATAACTCAATGCATGTCATTTCCTTTAGAAAACCCAGAAAAGATGTAATAATTGCAACAAATAGTCTATAAGAAGTTAATATGGAATGCGGAAACCAGGAGTATGCCAAAATATGAAGCATTATAAACCTTTAAAAAATACAACTCTATCCAAAAATCCATGGGATCATGAAAATCATAAAAAAAATATTCGTTTCTGTTGTTAAAAAAAATAATGGACTGCAAATTGGTTTCCTTAACTAGGAATACTCTGTGAGAATCCGATGCTCCATGAGATGATGCAATAGGAGAACAATTAAATCTAAAATCAACATTGGTTTCCTTAACTAGCAATACTCTGTGAGAATCCTTTACTCCATGAGATGATGAAATAGGAGAACAAATAAATCTAAAATATTTAACTTTGTTGAGCTTATCCTAATTGATATCTTCCACGAACCAAGCTAATTGATTTCTGAAGAGTACTTCTTAATGGATGAGGGATGAATGAACGATTGTAGTATTTATCTCTTATATTGGTTAGTGACTTCATAATTATCAAATAAAGGAGGACTGGTGGGAGATTCAATGAGTTCTTATAAAAAAATTCTACTCTTCTAAATCCTCTTGATATTCATAAAAAATATGAATATCTTCATAATGGGTTTGAATAACAAATTTATCATGGCCATGACTATTAGAAACATTCAATATGATATTTACAGTTTCTATAGAATAAATACCATCATTTTGAGCATAAAAAATTAAAAAATTTCTCTTGTTTAATAAAAGGATTTACAATCAATTGTTGCTAATGGTGGAATTCCCGACCTAGAACTTCAATATCTTCATCATGCTCATCATATACATGCTTATTTGAAGAACGATCAAGATGGTCAGTTGCATTATTAGCTTGAAAATAAACCTTGATTGTCTCATTACCAAAAGCATCATGAAGAGTATATTTTTCTCTCTCTACAATCTTCTCTTCATTATTGGGTCGATCTTCAAATCCAACATGATTTAAGACAACATTGTGTTCAACAAAATATTGATATTTAGAAGGATCACGAACAAGATTATCATTTAGATGATCATCAAAACTATTAAAAACATAATGAGAACATTCCAAATTACTTTTAATAATCTCATTACTAAAATCATTTTCAACATGACTTAAAACAACAACTTTGTTATGAAACTAATCATGAGATTTTTCCTCGATAACAGAAATTGAAAATGTCTCCTCTTCATCTTCAACAAATTCTCAAACCATAGTTTTTTCATAACATGTTTGACATATTTGGTTACATTCATCATTATGAGTTTTTGGATCACATAAAGAAGTTGTATTATGGAAATCATTCTGATCGCAACAATGGTAAAAAAGACTCCCAGCTGGATATATTCTTTTGCAATATGAATAAAAAGCAGCATGAAAAGTTTTTAATGAACAAATGCTAGAGATGAGAAGAGACTTGTACCACTGTCTGGAATCCCCCTCGAAGGAGTACATGAATATTTTTCTTTTGGAATAGTTGAGAAGATAAGTCCACGTTTTAGGAATTGAACCCTATTGTTACGAAGCTTGTGGTCATGGTTTACATGGTAAGGAAGCAACTGAATGGGATAAATTCATTCTAGCACTAAATGGGACAAGGATCATACCTCCTAAGAAAGAGGGAAACTTATTTTACAACTGGGGTGAGGAAAATGATAAACTGATGGTGAAAAGTGCATACAAGGCCATTTTGGACATGGAAGGTAGAGAACTTAAAATTTAGTGAGATCGGTCTCTATGGAACTTGAATATTCGCGTTAAGAAATGGTCTTTTACCTAGTTATGCATTTACAACGGAATACTCCCTTCGGAGAACCTGCTATGTTGTGGCTTTCATGGACCTGGTAGATGTATTTTTTTATTGGTTGATGAGGATATACATCACATGTTTTACAATTTTGTGTTCATTACGAACATCTAGTAGGTGCTTCTAGAAAAGTTGAATTTTTTGGATGAGTGGGAAAGCACAAATTTCGTGGATAGTCTCAGTGAATTTGATTCAATCATGTCTTAGATTTAATATTTTCCAGATGTTGCTTGGTTGGGAGTTATGGAAATCCAGGAAAAAAATCATTTTTAATATATAAAACCACCAATTGATATTATTGTGGTTTGAGATATTAGAGCACTGAGTGATCATGTTTCATTTAAATGCATGGATAAAACTAGATTCATTACTCCCCTAGGCTTCAGTGAGGATATTCCAACTAGGTTTTTTTATTGTGCGACCAAGGAGGGGTTGTGTGGAGCTAGAATGGTATTAAACATTAAGAAGGACCATCATATCAAGCTTAGTTTGGAGGCATGTAGCGGAAATAACACTAGGGTGGATCTTTTAGTGTGTTAGGGGCTCCTATGGTTTGTGAAGAAACATGGTATCCTTTGCATAAAACTTTTTGTAACCTCTAAAGTGTTAATTTATTGGAAAATGGGATACATGGCATTTAGGTGCTAGAGTTGGAGCATTGGATCATAAGAATATATGATATTAGGAAGGATTTTATAGATATATCAATGTGTACTCTTCTTCCCCACGGGGCCTCGAGATGAAATGGGTTGTATGAAAAGAATATATATTATAATTAATATTACATATATCCTCTCGAGTATGTGAGGTCCCCACCTCCAAAGTAGGTACAGTCACAAATCTTGAAACCAAACTCAACAGAAGCTCATCATTGAATATTCTCAATATTATAACAACCATCCACCCTTAGGGATACAACGGGGTGAGCTCTCAAGCCCAATCCTCTATCCTTTTATTGCCTTTGAGGTTCATGCACTTTCATGTCTCATGCAACAATGATAATTATTGACTTACTAATTGCATATTATATATCCCCCTGTGTGTTATTCACATGCACAAATAATTAATTTTATAAAATTCAAAATAAAGGTTATTCATCAACTTTCAAGCACTTTTCCTATTTTTCCTCTTATATGTTATCTAGATCCATTTTATTTTTCATCTTTGAGTGGGTACACATGAATTCCTATTTTCTATTTTAATAAACACCAATTTCTTTATGTCTTATTCACGCCGCTCTAAATGCATTTCCAATTATAAATGTAAGTTTTGTTCCCCTTTTTACAAAAGATATGCATAAGCTATATGCTGAATCAAATCACTTATGCAATTTCATTTTATTTCCATGCTAAAATAAATTACATGATAAAAAGTGCCCAATGTCCTTTCAATCATGCAAACTGGGGCTAGGCTAACTCATTGTGATCTAACTGATACTAACTGGAGAATAACTAAACATAACTGCTTACCTATGAAGGTCCACTAAAGGAGACTGCTCGTGACACTGAGAGTGGGTTCCTAAATTATAGGGAGTGGTTCTTGGGGCTCCTAAACTCATGCAATCAAGTGCAATAAGTGGAATATGTCCCCTAGGTGTGTCCCCCATGCACTGGTGGAGTGATGAAGACCTCCTAAGCTAAGAAAATAGACAATTAGACTATGTGGTCAAAGGGAGGATTAATAATAATACCAACATCTCAATGGTAGAGATGGTGTCTATTTTCATGGTTGGGACTTATAATTAACTCAATTGATTTACCACTGATGATCTACTGATGGTCATTGACGAATAAAGGTCAACGCTTTATTGTGTTCCCCTCAGTAGATCCTCGTGAGCGAGTAAATCCACAACCCTACCATCATGAAAAAATATAATTTCTCGACAAAAACATAGAAAGAAGGTGTAACTCACATTTCATTTATTCAAAGTATGAGAATGTGGCTGACTTGGAAACATGTGTGAAATTGATTTCACAGAAGGATCTAACTTGGGGATACCAGGAATTTTAATTGCAATGGGAAACTCGGTGTCCAAGGGGGTGGAACTGATATGTTACTTTGGGAGACCATGATATTATAATGACTCCAAGGGTGATTCATCGCAGTATATTATTAACAAAGGTGACGAAGGATGCTACCATAAATAGGGACCATATGTGATATGCATGGGTGCTGAGGAGAACCATTTGTTACATAGTTTTTCTAATGCGTGGGAATAAAATAATGGTCATGGAGTGATAATTCACAATCCTAGATTTTCATATTTGGGAACATCTGAAATAAAAGGGAGACCTTTTGTATCACGATTTCCTAGACGGGAGGAAACCTTCACGAAATAAAGATTGGAAAGGAAACAAGTGTCCAATTAATTGATTATATGGTTCCAATGGAATACCAATAGAAAATGAGAGTTTTGATAGTGAGATAGGACACTAGTTGTAACCTCCTTGCTCCTTGCAGGGTTACGAATGGAGGCATAATAATGTCACTTTTTGCAATATGGATGGAGCGGTGGGTCCGTGAGCATGCAACGTAGATCACTGAAATTTCTTAAAGAACATAAACTTAGGATTCCTTAAAGTATATCGATGAGTGATGATGAAAAAGAACTATGAGGCTATCTGCAATATCATAGACTAAGTGGACTCCCAATAATTTGGGAATTGCAATGGCATTGGTGCTCAATGACAAACCGAAGAGATCACCCATGTAAGGTATGGTCTACTGTCGAGTAAGGGTAGATGCAAGAGTTATTGCGCGTGGCCACTTACCCAAATAGGAATGCGAGTCTTACATGTGTAACAATGGATGAATAAGGTCAATATGCATAAGATATTTTGTAGGGGTGATTACCTATATGTGAATTTTAAGGATTATATATGTAGGGATATCATTGGCTTGGAAGTAATGATCCTCATCATGACCTATATATTTACACATAATAATACCTTGAGTGAAGTAGCAATCAGAAAAGAGATGATCAACAGACTCGATCGTTGCTCTACATAAACAACACTAGTGAGGACTTATCCAACCTTTTTTGATTAAGTTGTCCCAAGTGTGAGCCCAATTGGATAGACATAATCAATTAAAACAGATAAATTTCTGAGGTATGTGGAATTTCCAAATCTGGATGAGAGCATCAACACGTCTGCTAATGACAAAGATGTTAGCTATTAAATCATACATTAAGTTGGCTTTGACCGATCCTGTCATCTCATTGAACATCCAAACTAGTGTATCGGTCTCATCAACAATGCAGATCCCTCCATTCTGCAATCCATTAATATGTTGAGTCCATATAGCCTTCCAATGTCCTCCCAAATGTAACTCATCTGCCGTGAGCTAGTAGCTAGCAGATGCTGAAACAGAACCCCAATTGCGTGCATCAGACAGACATGATATGCCATAATCTTCCATGGATAATCTAAGGTCTTTTGGTAAGATGTGGTCTGATGTGAGACCAACAATTGGATCGATGCCAATTTTATGCTCTTGTTGCTACCAGTCCTCCATCCCAGACATCTGGTAATCCAATAAATAACTCTAATGAAACCATTCCACATATGTGAAGTGCCTTGAACCGAGAAGGATTGTTAGCGAATTTATACATCAACACACAAGTTTTTGAGATATTTATGCTTAATGATATGAGACCAGAATCTGTTGCCATTAAGGACAAGCCAGAGACTTTTTGAGCGTAAAGCCAAGCTAAACCATTCAAGATTTTTAATGTTCCATCCACCCAATTCATACGGTATAGAAATCGTGAGCCAGTCAACCATGTGGTATTTGTGATTCCTAACAGTATTCCCCCACAAAAAGTTGAAAATATAATGCCTGATATAAGTCAAAATGGTGCTGGGCATTCGAGCCAATGAAAGCCAATATATAGCCAGACCCATCACGAAAGACTTAGCAAGTACCAGCCTACCACTTAAAGACAATAACTTATAAGTCCAATTCTTAACTTCTTCGCAAACTTCTGAATGAACCATCTCCAATAGCCCATAGGTTTAAGTTAGTACCCCAAGGATTTAAATCGTGAAGTGAGGGGATCCATTTTGTACCTCAGAAATTGCTAATCCTTGCTCTAAGAGTCTCATCAATGTCATTAAAAAAGAAAGAAGATCTGGTCACACTAATCTCCATACCTATAGCAAAGCAAAAAATATCAATAATCTCCTTAGAGTTTTGCCACTCCTCTACATTACCAAACCCTTTATTTACTAACTTATAAAGTAAAAATAAAATTGTTCTAATAATAATCCTACTCATATATATAATCTAAATTTTACTTAAAAAGGAACATTGAAGTGATTTTTAATTTATAAAGACGGAGATAATATATTTTTGTGCAAATAATTTATTAAGCCGACATTGAAATATTTTTACACGTCGCATGTTGAAAAGACACAGATATATAAATATAAAGAAGGAGCCTCTCCCATCTCTCCATTGCAATAAGTTTACAGATCTCCCCATCCACATTCTCGCCACATATTCGGGTAAAATTTCTCCGTAAGATGGCTAAGGGCGCGCAGATTGTCCGAGGATTAATAAGAATTTTTAGCGAATTTGTGGGGCTGCCGTCACAGCCTTCTAATCCACCTACGCCACGGTCATATGAAATAAATTGGGAGAACCGAGAAATTAGAAAAGGATTCATTCCTGTTCTTGTTGGAAAAGAAGAGAGGCGTTTCATGGTGCCCACAAGCCATATAAATCATCCCCTCTTCTTCTGTTTGCTTGATACGTTGGATGAAGAGTTTGAATATAAGCAGACCGGTGTGCTCACGGTTCCCTGCGATATAGACACTTTTTTGCGGGTAATCTCTTTGATTGAAAAAGCTTGATAGATTCCAGCAATTGATCAAAATTGTAAGAATATGAGGAATACAAAAATTCCAAATTGTCTTTCATTTTATAACTATCTTTTAACCATTTAATCCTTATTGAGGTGATCCAATCACAAACTATGTGGGTGTGCTAGTTTTATTAATAATGTAGTTAATATTACATAACAATATTATTATTTATAATAACGTTGATAATAATATTATTTCTTAATGTTGTTAATGTTTTATTAATATTTTTATTTATAATAGCAAAAATGTACTCTATCACGACTATATCAACATAGTTTGTTGTTGGATCACGTGGATCTGGATCAAATGGTTGAACTTTGAGTTATCCATGCCTAACTACATGGTATCACCGACATTGTTCCTATTATCCATTTATCAACTATCAATTAATTTTTATATTAGTTTTTTTCATTTTATCTCACATTCTTCTATCTACGAGATATTCATTCATCAATTATGAGTTATCCATGCATTGTTACAACTTATGCATTCATCAGCAACCATCTTTTTTTATTTCAACTTTAGAACGATTGCCATCTAATCAATCTCAACAGTACACCTGTCTCATCCTCTTGTGTAGATGAAAAAGCATAGGCTATAGTCCACCCAAAATCTCAAATAGAAATATCTATCAACATAAAAATATGTATAGAAAATTAAATAAATTTACTAAACTAAAAAAATTAAAATATTAAATATATTTGTGTAAACCTAAGTTTCTTCATTACCTTGCTCGTCATTTTTGTACTATCCTGTATGTTCATGACGTCGTCTGAATTATGGTTATGCGCGGTTCTGGTTGGCAAAGATTTCCCCGACATGGTTTCTTGTGCCACCTCTGTCAAGCATGTTGAAAAGACCTCTTCCTCAGAGTAGAAGATCGGTCTATCGTCCCCATCCTCTTCATAGTCCGTCATGTCTGAATGCATGGCTCGATCTTCTTCTCAACTGTTTTCCTACTTCTGTTAGGCATCTTTCGTCCTAAAAAGAGAGAATTAAAAAAACTCCTTGCTTCGCAAGAGCTCCATCATGCTCCCCTCCAAAATTATATATATAGCATTTATATATCAACTTATTTTATTTTTATTTTATACTAAATTGTTGTTGTTTGTAGTTAACTCACAAAATAAAAACTACATACAAAACTAAAAAAACTCCTTGCTTCGAAAGAGCTCCATCATGCTCCCCTCCAAAATTATATACATAGCATTTATATATCAACTTATTTTATTTTTATTTTATAATAAATTGTTGTTGTTTGTAGTTAACTCACAAAATAAAAATTACATACAAAATTTTGGAGTAAGCTAAACTCTAGACCATTTGCACCTAAAATTGGGAAAGCTTTTTGGTTAAAATCCTGCTGAAATTGTTTAAATGGTAGTTTTTAGTGGTTGGAATTGCATAATCAAGGTGCCCCATGGATAATATAGGGTGTTGAATCCATTTCTGCAATTAAAATCACAATTTCAACACTGAAGATCTCATTTTCAGCAACAAATAGTGTCTCCTGATTGGGAAAAACTTGGTGCCAAAATTAAAAATGATCTAGATTTTAGCAAACTCCTAATATTTTATAGTTATTAATTCATAATAATAATGAAACATTTGTCCTTAATCTAATCTAATCTAATCACATCATGTCATATATATATAATTGAAATTTATTTTAAAAAAACTTTGAAACAATTTATTAATTTATAATGACGAGATTGATATATGATATACAAATGATTTATTACGCCGACATGGAAACATTTTCATATCTCTGGTTGACCAGAGACACAAAACACATATAAATAGACAGCAAGAGTCACTCCCATCTCTCCATTCAAATATTTTTACAGCCTCTACGATCAACACTCTCGCCACATATTCCCGAAGAAATCTTCAAAACTTATAATCTTGGTTTTATACTGTACAACTTTTTTCAAAACTTATAATGTTGGTTTTATTGGATTTTTTTTTTAATTATGAAAATCATTAGACCTGAAGCCATGATAATGGTATTAACATAATCAAACATTTTTTTTAATGGTAGATCTTTGTTTATGCTAGTTTAGTTCATGTATATTTAAAAAAATGAATCAAATGGCATATATGCATATTTATTTTAAGATTTTAATAGAAATTAATATTAAAATAAATTTAAAATAGTAACTAATAATAATTATAAAAAATGAATATATAGTTGGAATCAACATTAATGTGTATATACATGTATGTAGTCATATATGTAGTTTTATCGATGAAAGGATTTTTGACCTGTATAAAAATATTGTATAAAAATATCGTTATTCAAGGCATTGTGAAAAGTGGAGTTTTCAATGTTTTTGTAGTCAAACCCATTAGATTTGTCATTCAAAATATAAGTCCAAACCAACCAACTTAACAAATACATATTTAATAACTATGAATGACACACAACAAAAAATTCAATAAACATATGTGAATTGTAGATCACGTGCACAGTCTTGAAATGAGCACAAATTATTGTCCCTATGCAATATTCGCCCTTTAAAACATGATATGGACGTTTTTAGAATATTTTTAGCACTATATTGTAAAGAGGCATGATTGAGGGTATATAAACAAAGCTCTAGTTATTTAAATTAACTTTCTCTGTACACATAGGCTGAAAATCATAAAGTTTACGGAAAACAAAAAAACGCATAATCATCTAAGTGAGGTTGGGAGGCCAAAGGGAAGGAGAAAAAATCCAATAGGAAGTTGTAGCTTCCTTGTTGTTGTTACTGGTAAATAGGGTGTTGGCGCATCCTTTAGTTGTAGCTGAAAATCATGGGTGTTGTAGCATCCAACAAACTAGTGCTTGTAATATACTTGAAAATATAATTTTGCAGTAATAGAATTGTTTGTCGTTTTCCCAATTGGGTTTCCACGATAAAATGTTGTGGCATGTTTCTATTGTTTTTTGTTTTTAAATAAAGTGATAAAATTAAAAAAATATCCAATACTGATTAACCCACCACCACTGCCCCCTCCCTTCTCAATTTTACCTGATTTTTCAACAATTACGTTATGTTATGTTATGTGGCAACACATCCTCCACATGTGCTATAACCACCTTGCTAGTCTAAATGCAATAAACATGTTGGAGGTTTACTAGGACATTGGATTTGAAAGCTAGGGTAACGTAATTATAATTTGAATCCCTTCTCTTCCATACTACTCATTCAACCATATATTCTATTATTCAATATAAATAATCACAGAAGTGTATAAACCATCCAATTATTTTATTCACTAAAATATACTTATCAGTATTGCATATATAAAACGTTTTTTTTTAAATAGTTAAAATTTATAATGTTAGTTTTATATTGTTATTTTAAACTATGAAAGTCACTATACCCCTTAATTATGAGGCCATGTCTTAGTGTGGGGTACAATGATATTAACATAATCAAACAATTTTTTTTGAATGTATATCTTTGTTTATACTAGTGTAGACCATATAATATCTTAAACTACATAAAATTTTATAGTAAAAACAATAGGCCTATTTATTTTAAGATTTTGATATTAATCAACATAAAAATAATTTGAAAATAGTAAATAATACATTTTTTAACTGATTATATATTTGGGCTATACATTAATGAATATATACATGTAGATAGTTTTATTGATGAACGATTTGTGTGGAGCATATAAAAATAACATTAAAAATAAAGTTATTAAGAGACTATTAAAAGTGGAGTTTATAATATTTTTGAATCCCAAACCACTAGGTTTTCCATTCCAAATCTAATTTCAAACTAACCAACTCAACAGATACATATTTATGAATTGTTAATCGCAAAAAAAATCAATGAGAATATAAATTGTAAATAACATGCACATTCCTGAAACAACTACACACTATTGTCACTATGTAATTGTTAGCCTTTAAAGGTGATATGAACTCTATTAGAAAAAATTTAGCACTAAATACTAAGAATATAGGAACACAAATGACATTCATTGACCACCATAGAGGGCCTTTGTAGGGTATCCTTAGTATCTATATTGAATATACAACATTATGTGATTTGGACATCAAATATGGGTGTCTATCACTGTATTGACCCTATAAATTGTTACGGGTAGTAACTAGAGCCTTAATCCTAAACGAAGCTTCTAGATATTTGTGACCGAAAATTAGACCTTGAACCAGTGCAAAGGACCACACACTGAAATGTTTTTTCTTTGAATAGGTATATAGGTTCCTTTAGCATATTTAGCACTATGTGTGGGCCTCGAAGAATTGGGAATCGTTGAAGGAGAATACTTGAATCTCTATTAGTAAAGAAGTCATTTTTCAAGCAAGGGCCATGCGGATGGCTCAACTAATGACAAATGGCCTCATGAGGATATCATTGGCCTATGATTGAGGATTCCAATGTATTCAGGTGGTTTGAGAAGTGAGTATGTGTATGAGGGCCATGGAAGTTTTCTCATCCAGAAGATGTTGCCTTAAGTTATAAAGAAACCATTTAATCATCCAAAAACATGAGAAATGCATCAAAGCACCATGGAGGACTCCTCATCATTATACATGCAACTATGTATGGTCCTTGGGGCCTTGGACATGCTTACAAGGAAGACATGAAACTTAGGCACAAAAGAGGTCTTCCAGTCATCCAAGGCCAAGAAGGTTTCCTCAACAAATCATATAAGGCCTCATGAGGATATTTTTCACCTATGATTGAGTATTTCAATGTCATTAGTTTTTTTAAGTAAAGATCACTGGCTTAGGGGGATTGTGATTTATATGATCATTGGGATGCATTTTAAATTTATTTGAGGATAATATTGTAGGATAGTGGTGGTCCATTGAGTTATGGGTTAGCATATAAATGTATGTAATATACCTGATATGATATACTGATCAGAATATTAACTTTCTGTAAATTATCTTAATGTTTTGAATAAAACTTGCAAACAACCAGTCAACTTTTGGAAGCTAAGCAAATAAGGGAAAATGACTGATACTTTTGGTAATAGGGTAGTAGGGAGAGGGAAGAAATAAAGGAAATAATAGGACTGATAGAGTGTATTCCTTAACACATTTATATCAGGGACCATTGAGGTTTCAGAGGCTGCTCCGTGGAACCTACTTCCATGCTACTCGGTCTCCTAACTGTGAAACTAGGAAGCACTTTTCTCATATCCACAACCAGAGGATTGTATAAAATGAATAAGGTTATGTTACAAGTTTATGAGATAGTAATCATAGTTTCATGAATTTAAATAACATATCATAGGAAAAGGAAAATATTCTTCAAGCTATAAAGGTGAAACTTGTTCGCTGGGGAGCTCACTAGCTCCATATTCATGACTTTTAAAATAGGATAAGGGTAGTTCGGATTCTCTGTTTTGGACCTGGGGGAATTATAAATGTGTGTTAGTGACTCATCAGAAAATGAATGGAGTTATTTGGAGTCATACAAGTCTAAATATGGAAGTTACAACAAAACAAGTTATTTTCCAATGCAAATATAGACTAGGTTGACTTAAAATGGGTAAATATCAGACATTTCGAATGCGAATTTTATGAAACTTGAAGTTACTATAAATAATAACATATCAGGCCCATGTGGGTTGAAATAATTCTTAGAATATTCACAGAGGTCACCTCCCATAGCACAACTCCAAAATTATGACTCTGGAGCTAGGAAACCCAAGAAATTCGATCTGTGAATCTCACAAACTTTAAGAATGGACTGAAGGTGGGATGATTCTTATATTTAATAGCACATTAGACATCAGTATACATATCATATCATATATATGTGGAAATATCCTTTACATTGCTCCAAAATTGCTAGGAGACCATAGAACAGAGAGAAGGAGATAAGAGGAAGGGATTTCACTAATAGGAGGACTCAAATGTCTCCAAGAGGATAGAATAATGGAATGAAAGAGACATGAGCACCTGCAAAAAACCTCCTTACATAGAATAAATATGCTCCTTAGCTTCAGTAAGACCTGCAATGGAAGTGGGAAGAATATGGGAGTAGGGGAACAATGGACTTGGGGCACATCACCCATGAAACAAAGGCTCACCCCTAAAAAATGAAGCTTAATTCTCTTTATGATGTTTTTATTAAACTTAATTTATTTTCTTCAACTGATGTCATTTAAGAAGGTGAGGTTTATTATAATATAAGAAGATGAAATGTAAGAAATTGAATTAGCTTCTAGAATAAATATATTTTATTTAGGGACTTTTCGTATAAGTATGTTAAATTCAAGTTTTTTCTAACATTTGTATGTTATTTTTAAGATAAATCATAATGTATATGTTCTAGTTAATACTTGAAATGTTGAGTATCTAAATGATGGAATTTTGTTGATTTTGTTTTGTACAATGAGAGACAACAAAACCTTTTTCTACACTACAACATTTTTTAAAACATAAACATTGGTTTTATGTTTTTTTTTTAATTGTGAAAATCATTATACCGCTGTAATTATGAGGCCATGGTAATGGTATTAACATAATCAAAGAATTTTTTATAATTGTAGATCTTTATTTATACTAGCGTACTTCATATATTATTTTAAAAATGGATCAAATGACACATATGAATATTTGTTTTAAGATTTCAATACCTATCAACGTTAAAATCAATTAAAACTAGTAAACAATAATAATTATAAAAAATGAATATATAGTTGCAATCAACATTAATGTATATATACATGTATATAGTTTTATTGATGAACGATTTACGACCAGTATAAAAATATTGTCAAAAATGAAGTTATTAAGAAGAATTGTGAAAAGTGGAGTTTTCAATGTTTTTTTTAACAAAAACCAATAGATTTGTCATTCAAAGTATAAGTCCAAACCAACCAACCTAGCAAATACATATTCAAGAACTATCAATGACACACACAAACAATAATTCAATGAACATATGTGAATTGCAGAGCACGTGCAAAGACTATTATCGCTATGCAATATTCACCCTTTAAAAGATGGCATGGACTCTATCCGAATATTTTTAGCACTAGATTCTAAGCATATAAGGTTATGAATGATATGTTGAAGTGCCCCAAAGGGATTTTCTAGGGTATCCTTTGTCTCTAGATGGATAACACAACATTATTCAATTTTGAACATCAAATATGGGTGTTTTGAACTTGGGTATTGTTTGGGGTAGTAACTAGATTCTTAATCCCTAAATGAAGTTTTTACAAATCTATGAACAAGAATTACACTTTCAATCATTGAAAAGGACTATGCAACAAAATCCTTTTCCTTTGGCTACGTATATACCCGTTCCTTTCGAATTTTTAGCACCATGTAAGGGCATTGATGACCTAAACCTCATCATTGAAAGAGACTGCAACCTCAATCCCTAAAGGAATCATTTAGCCATCAAAGGCTAAGATGCTTTCTTTGACTAACCACATGTCCTTGTCAGTGCATCGTTACACTATGATTGATGATTTCAGTGAATTTAGGTGGTTTTGAGTAGTAATTATGTGTATGAGGTCCATGGAAGTAGCCTATTGAAGAAGACAATGTCTTCTGTTGTTAATAAATCATTAAAGCATCCAAAGACATAAACAATGTATCAAAGCACCATGTAAGACTTCTCATGGGTATACATGGAACTATGTATGGCACCTGGGGGCTTGGACATGGTCAGAGGGAAATACAACCTTAGGTCCTAAAGAAACCTTGTAGCCATACAAGGCTAAGAAGGTTTCCTCAAGCAACCATAGAAGTCCTCTTAAGGATATCATTCACGCATGATTGAGGATTTCAAGGACATTATATGGTTTTCAGCAACATGTATGTCTCATAGGGCCTTGAAAATGTTCAAGGGAAAAATTCCATGCATTAGTCCCTAAAGAAATTGTTGATGCATCCAGAGACATTATTAAATAAAAATGAATAAAATATGATAAACCAAGAGTCATATATTTTTTTGTTACGTAAAAGAATTAGATATATACATGATAAATAAATCACAATTCATAAATCTAAGCAAACTCAATCACTCTTAGCAATGACCTTTTACTAGAACATCAATCAAGCTACTTGGACCCTATTGTGACTATGATATTTGTTGGAAATATTTAGGAATTCCCTCATAGATCAATACTCTAGTTGTTGTCTAGCAATGATAAACTGAAATTGCATTGCAGAAATGATAACACACCACAGATTACGGAAATAAATAAGTCATACTTTGTAAAACTAAACTAAAACACACAAAAAATAAATAAATTAAAGAATACTACTTTACATAATGTTGTAATCTCGTGGAAAGGGCTATTTTTTCAAAAAAAAGGAACAAACTAAAACACACAACATCATAAAATAAATTGAATCACACCACAACAAATAATCAAACTAGATATACAACAACACAATATCTCATGAAAAAATTAATCTTTTCCATTTTAAATTTGACAAACTCTGTGAGAGTCTTTCCCATAGAGTGGAGGAGGAACTCTCTTATATACATTAATTTTGTTTGAAACTAATATACAAAAAAAAATGGTTTCAACAATTTTCTGCTATATAGGATATCAGAACCAATTCAGAGCTAATCTTTGCTCACTCTGGCTGAATTTAGGATGCCTTCGAAAGTCAAATTCAAGTTTGGAGATGTGCATTATAACATAATGTTTTAAATATGTCCCAAATGACATTTATTGATGTTTAACTTCTTTGATCCATAATATATTTGATGGATATTTTCAAATATTAACTCATATCCGCCACAAATTTGTTCTCTTTAACTTTAATCAATTTAAAAACAATTGAAAACAACCAAGAAATAAATTTTAGGTACCCAAATTAATTAGGAAGTAACAACAACGGTAGAATATTGGTTTTATAAATAAATCCATCACCGATAATGAAAATGATAATTCTTCTTTCAATATGTTTTTCCAGAGTCGCTACATCGATTGTGGTGTTCAACTCATGTATCTGCAAAACATGTAACCAAATAAATTCTCAAATTGGGCCATTACTCAAAAGAAAATACAAAATATGCTAATCATATCTAATGTTAATCACAATTTGATGAAATACTACAAAATGCAATGGAAAAAAATTTGAACCAATATCTCATAAATAAGAACTGAAATGGATGAATACAAGGCTATGAGTGAGTAAAAAAGTATAAATAGCAAGGGGAAAATAAGTGCAAAACAAATGTCAAATATACAACTCTATATCTATTACAAATTGAATACATTGCATTCCCTCATTCAACCATGTACCTCTTTATTATCCAAGCTGAATGAATGTTGATTCCATTTTCCAATGCACATTAACCAAGACCACTTTGAATACCCCTTTTCTAGGAAATCAATTTCATTCCCAATGGAGATATCTTTTCATATAAATGAATCTTTAGTCTAAGAAAAAGCATGAACAGAAAATTTGTTTCCATGTAGCAAACGTAAGTAGTTGATCCATTGAGGATTTTTTTTTCATAAATATTAGCACAACCACTTAGATCATTTAAGAGATCTTGTGATTAATATAAACTTCATACTAACAACTTAAACAAATCTATAACAAATTTTACATTGTTTTGCATCAAAGTATACATGTTCTATAGCAAACTATAAAATCTACTACCAATTTTATAAAATTTGACATTATATGCAAACAAATTTAGATCGAGGGGATTTTTGGTGTGTTTTTTTATTACCATTTAATGCTTCCGTCTACCAAAACTCATGAAAAATCATGAAGACCCAATCCACATTTTGTAATAAAGGCCTATTTATCACAAAATAAAGACTTTATATTGGAGAAGTTTTGTGGGGGATGTTTGGACCAACACAATGCTCCTCTTAACCAAAATGTAGGAAAATGTAGTTGATTGTAGTTTTTAAAATATAATCAAAATAGCCATATGTGACAATACCTATTTTACCAAAAACTATGAACTCTGTTTGGGAATTAAGTTATGGATTTGTTCATTTTGTTTTAATGCCTTTCGCCTCAGAATTTAGAGAAGACCCAATTCACGGTTTGCACAATATGAGCAAATAAAACTATAAACTTTACAAAACCGTGAATAAGTGAAAAAAATGAATTCATTAGTAAAAAAATTCTTGTCGTTGGTATCATGATCAATATTCATCATCGAGTCATCCTTCAATCATCCAATGTTCCCCTAAAAATGTCATCGAAAAAAAATGACAATTGCAAAGACGTGGGACATTAAAGATATATATGATATTTAAGTTGTCACTGAGGCTTGCAACCCAATTTTCTCTTTTGTCTTGGATTTTGCATGCTTTAGCATCCCAATATAGCATGAGACATGTCAACAAGTATCCAATTTGCTTAAATACCGAAACAATACACATAAATAACCTTCTCATCAGACCTTTAAACAATGCTACAAAAGTTTCTATGTGTTGGTCCATGGTGTGCCCAAACTGTTTCCATATTAAGGTTGAAATTTTGATTGAAGAATTTAAGGAAAAATGTTTCCCTCAATGCTTAATATATCCCTTATATTAAATCATAATAAGCTTCAATCGAGTGTCCTAAATATTGACGTGGTTACAAACGGTTTCATCCTTAATTGTCGGGCGATCTCTAGTACCATAGGGGCTTATATCGATGGAAATATTTACTAGAGATGACATAAAAAAGGATACCAAGAATTATTTTCATAAGTTGATATGCTGAATTTTAGTGTTATGCTTAGAAGACTAGTCCAACCCAAATGCTTCATCAAATGCTTGGCCTCTTGAAAGGAAAACACTTGTTTGATTTTCCTCTAACTACAACAAGATGGAAAGGATTATGATACAATTCCTTTTGGGGAAATACCCAATCGACTTTGCAAGAATCTTGATCACAGTTTTTGATTGGAAATGTTTTCCAAAGTAGGAATTTGAATTCATTGAGAAGTATCTAATAAAATAACCACTGCAATAAAGCCTTCATATGATGGAACCAAGTCTGCTAAAGACTCCTTCAATCTTGAAAGTGTACTTCTCAATAATATTTATTCCAACCATGATTCACATTAATAAATTTTAATTTGTTTTACTCCTTCAATCCAACATTAAAACAATAATTTTCCAGACAATATGACTAAAACTTTGTTGACTGCTATAAATATTGCAAAAAATCCTATAGAATTTTTGTGGTAAATGTTATCTCATTCAATTTTTGTAAAAAGAGTTGTTACAAGGACACAACATACATACCTCTTAGACTTCAATCCTCAAGATCCATTCCAAATACAATATTTAAGATAGACCATCACCATGTATATGTTAACCAAGGGTAAAAGGATATCAGAAAAAGATACCATGGAAAACCGTAAGGATATTAAAAAAAACTGACCAATTTGAATGTTAAATCATATTACCATGTCAAATGATTTATATAATAAAACAAAACATTGATTGGATGAATAAAAGACCATTTGTATGCAATCCTAGATTCCAAATGATCTTGTACAAAAGTTATAAAATTCCAATTGATTACTAGAAGGAAGCAACCATGATGATCCATGAATATCAATGAATTTAAGATTTCATCATATAACTTTATAAATTTTATCTAAGATTATTAGAATCCACATATGATATGTGATGTAGCCTTCAATGAATCTAAACAACAACAACCTTTGAAGATGTGAACTAACATATGCATGAGTGAACCATGAAAATAAATTAAGGAACTCATACCTCTATTTTCTACCCTCTTATATGTTGACATATGCTTATGAACAAATGGATTCTAGAAAATATTTTTATATTTTTGGTTCGTGTGGAGCAACAAATTCCTCTCTTCCACTAGTTTCTTAGGATTCTCCATGTTTATTAGTTGTTCATCTTTTCTTACTACTAGTTTTCATGTGGCATCAACAAGGATTCATGTTTTCTTGCAACTTGGTCATTACGATGTTGGAATGGACCATGGAATTAGAGTAAGAGGAGTTCGTGGTCATAATAGATGATGTTGTTCCCTCCCCCAAAATGGAAGAATATTTCTTTGATTTGATGGAGGAGGAGGAAGGTGATAGGTTCAAGTGATTTTCCAAATACATGCCTATATCATTCAATGAATTTGATTAATCAAGAGGACAAGGAATCATACATCTAATTACTTAAGAATGTCATGATATTTGAAATAAATATATCACATCTGAAGAGGTAGGAGGTTTGAGATGATACACAATGATTTATAACTCTTCTAGAAAGGAAAACTTGGAACTTGCAACATGTGGAACATTGAACTTGTAGCATGATAAGTTGAAAGCTAAGAGTAGCCCTATGATTAAGATAAGTATTATTTAAGGGATGAAGAATCACCTTGAGGAGTTGAGTACCTTATTCGAGAGATACCTACACCCATATTACAATTGCTATTAGTTTATAAACAATGAGTATTCGTGCATGATCTTGTAAACATATCTAATGGTATTGTATGGTCTTCTATTTTCTCGTGTATTATAGACCTATCTTGTTAAAAAATCCATCACCCATAATGAATTTTTCAAATATGAACTCATATCCACCACCATTTGGCCCTCTTAATTTCAAAAAATTTAAAAACACAATTTAAAAAAAGCAACAAATAAATGGTAGGTACCCAAATTAATTACGAAGAAACAAGAAAGGTAGAATAATTGTTTTATACAAAATCCATCACCCCTAATGAAAATTATAATTCTTCTTTAACATATTTTTCTAAAATGGCTACATTGATTGTGGTGTTCAACTCATGTATCTGCAATACATGTATCTAAATAAATTCCCAAATTGGGTCATTATCCAAAAGGAAATACAAAATATGCTAATCATCTCTAATATTAATCATAATTTGATGAAATAATACAAAATGCAATGGAAAATACTTTGAAAGGATATCTCATAAATAGGAACTAAAATGTACCAATACAAGGCTATGGGTAAGTAAAAAAGGATAAATAGTAAGGGGAAAATAAGTCGAAAACCAATGTCAAATATACAACTCTACATTTCCTGCAAACTGAATTCATTGCATTCCTTCATCCAGCCATCTTGTACCTCTTTATTAATGAAGTAGAATAAATGGTGATTCCATTTTCCAATGCACATTAACCAAGACCACAGTGAATAACCCTATGGTTGGAAATCATTTTCATTTCCACTCAAAATATCTTCAAGTAATGGTTGATCCATTTTTCCAAATCTGATTTCATATAAATGAATCTTCTTTGAAAAGCATGAATGGAAAAATTGTTTCCAAGCAACAAAAGTAAGTCATTGATCCATTGAGTAATTTTTCTTCATAAATATTAGCATAACCACTTAGATCAATTAATATATATTATGATAAATATACACTTAAAAATAAAACTTTAAGCATATCTATCGCATATTGTACATTGTTTTGCATCAAACTATACATGTTATGTAGCAAACTATAAATTCCACTACAAATTTTAAAAAATTGACATTTTATGCAAACAATAATCTAGATTGAGGGGATCTTTTGTAGGTATGCTTATTACCATCCAATGGTTATGTCTCCCATAAATCATGAAGACACAATCCATAGTTATCGATATATAATAGATAAGTGGCTATAGTTATTTCGCAACTATCACAACCATAGTGTTATAGTTGGCTGTCTCTTTGATAGATTGTAAAAAAGGCCAACTTCTCACAAAATACAAACTTTATTTTGGAGAAATTTTATAGGCATATTTAGAGCATTACAATGCTCATCTTAACCAAAACATAGTTGATATTCGTTCTTAAAATATAATCAAAATAGCCATCTATGACAATACCTATTTTATCGCAGGAAAAATTTATGGATTTGTTCATTTTGTTGCAATGACCGAATTCACGGTTTGTAGAATATGAGAAAATAAAACTATAAACTTTACAAAACGGTGAATAAGCGAAAAAAATGAATCCCTTAGTAAAAATATTTTTCTTTTCCATGATATCCTTACTTGTATTCATCATCAAGTCATCCTTCAATCATCCAGTGCACCCCCCTACCCCCCCGCCCCCAAAATGTCATTGGAAAAAAATGACAAGGGAGATTAAAGATATAGATGATATTCAAGTTATTGCTTAGGCCTGCAACCCAATGTATTTGTTGTCTTGGATTTTGTATTCTTTAGCATCCCAATATAGCATGAGACATGTTAACAATTATAACCTTCTCATCCAGCCTTTAAACACTACTCCAAAATTTTCTATTTGTGGGTTCGTGTTGTTCCCAAACTGTTTCCATATTAAGGTTGAGATTGTGTCTGAAAATTTTAAGGGTAAATGATACCCTTGATTATCAATATATCTCTTTTATTAAACCATAATTAAGCTTGAAAGTTTCCTATAGAGTGTCCTAAATGTTGAAGTGGTTAAAATAGGTTTCATCCTCCATCGTCGGACTATCTTTACTACCACCATATATGGTGTAAATATGGGCTTCTTTCGATGGAAATATTTCCGAGAGACGACAAAAAAAAGATACCAAGACACATCATGACACATCATTGTCACGAGTTTATATGCTGATTTTTAATGTTATGCTTAGAAGACTACTTCAACCGAAACACTTCATCAAATGCTTGGCCTCTTGGCCTCTTGAAAGTAAAATACTTGTTGCATTTACGTCTTACTACAACAAGATATAAAGCATTTTGATACAATTCCTTTCATGATGTACCGAATCAACTTTTCCTTTCTTGAACATAGTTGTCGATTGGAAGTGTTTTCCAAAGTAGGAATTTTATTTCATTGAGAATTATCTAATAAAATAATCACTACAATAGAGCCACCTTCATATGATGGGACCAAGTCTTTTAGAGACTCCTTCAATTTTGAAAATGTACTTCTCAAATATATTTCTTCCAACCATGAATCACATTTAATATTAGTATGCTTTTATATATATATATATGAATAACTCATGAATTTTAGTTTGTCTTACTCCTTCCATCCAATATTAAAATAGGATATCTCAAGGATACTTTTGCAAGCAATATGACTAAAACATTTTTGGGTGCTATAAATATTTCCAAATCTTCTATAGAATTTTTGTGGTAAATGTTATCTCATTCAATTTTTGTAAAGAGAGTTGTTACAAGGCCACAAGATACATCCTTTTTAGACTTCAATCCTCAAAATCCATTCTAAATCCAATATTTAAGATATACCAACACCATGTATATGCTAACCCAGGGTAAAAGGCCATTAAAAGAAGATACAATGGAAAACCCTAAAGGCTATTACAAAAAAATTAACCATTCAAATTAACCATTCAAATTTGTGTTGGAATGTTGAAGCATGTGAACATGTCATATGATTTATATAAGAAAATAAAACATTTATTGAATGCATAAATGGCCATTTGTATGCCATCCTAGCTTCCAAATGACCTCACACATAAGTTCAAAAATTGAGTTCAAAAATTGCAATTGCTTACTAGTAGGAAACCACCATGATGATCCATGAATATATATTGCATAAAAAATCATCATGTTCCTTTATAAATTGTATCTAAAACGATTTCAATCCACATATGATATAGCCTTCAATGAATCTAAACAACAACAACTTTTGAAGATGTGAACCATCAGATGCACGACTGAAGCATGAAAATAAATTAAGGATCTCGTACCTTTGTTTTTTACCATCTTATATGTGAACATATGTTTACGAACACATGGCTTCTAGAACATATTTTTATATTTTCGGTTCTTATGGAGAAACCAAATCCTCTCTTTTAGTATTTTCTTAGGCTTGTCCATGTTTATTAGTTGTTCCCCTCTTCTTACTACTACGTTTCATGTGGAATTAGCAAGGCTTCTTGTGCTGCTGCAACTTAGTAATTATGGCGTTGGAATGGACTATGGAATTAAAGTAAGAAGAGTTAGTGGTCATAATAGGTGATGGTCTTCCCTCCTGCAAAATTGAAGACTCTTTATGTCATTTGAATGAAGAGGAGGAAGCTCATAGGTTCAAGTGATTTTCTAGATACATGCCTATATCATTCAATGAGCTTGATTAATGAAGAAGAAAAGGAATCATACATGTAATTACTTAAGAATTTCATGATATTCAAAAACAAATATATCACATCTGAAGAGGTAGGAGGCTTGAGATGATACACCATGATTTGGAACTCTTCTAGATAAAAAAAACTTGGAACTTGCAACATGTGGAACATTGAACTTGTAGCATGAGAAGTTGTAAGCTGAGATCTGAAGATATGAGTATCCCTATGATGGATTAAAATAGCTTGGAAACATATTTATGAAAATAGAAATTAACATGTAGATGAATATTGTTCTATTTTCATTATTTCTAAGACTTTCCTACCAACAATTTGTTTTTTAAACAATATACGTTTGATTGCACATAGAGGGTTTTCACATTTCGAAATTATTACTCCCATGGAATGCTTGCTAGCAATATGGTTTTCAAAAATTTAAATATTTGAAGGATTTATTGAGCCTATAATAGGTTTTAAGAATCAAATTTATTAAGGAAGGGGATATGATAGAAATGTAGCTCAATATTGCAAATGACTAGAGTGTCTTTAATAAATGCGTTAGGGATAGGTGGACGAGCAAGTAGGAAGTGATGGGGGATGAAATTGGTTTGGAAGAAGTGGTGACATGAGTGAGGCTTGTGAGATTATTTTTGGTTTTTAAAGTCAACAACATAATAAAAACAAAATTTTTATTAACTTTATCATGTATGCAAATCGAGCTAAAAAGAAGGAAATGCATGGGAATACCATTGTGTCGGTGAATGAGCATGATCAAAGTATAGGTATTTGGATGAATTTATTAGTAGAAATGGAATTTGACTTCTAGAATGTTGATGTTCAAAATATTAGAACTAGTTCTTCATGTGTCTCTATATAGATCCATTTGCAACTTTAATGAAAAATGCTTCTTGTTGTATTGATCAACTAGAATAGCATTGGACAAAGGTCCTAGGAAATGGAGCTTCAAATCATGTTGCATGAAAGGAAACACATTATACACTTATCCCAACAAATAAATCTCAAGTAACCTGTCTATGTATGCAGAGAATAATCCACCCCTTGAGACTATAATTGGTCTTAGTGTGTGGGAGAATGAGTTGTATATTGAGAAAATAATGATATTCAAAGTGTGGCTCTAAATGTTGCATTTTTCATTGTTAAATGATTGGAAGACATGCCCATTTCAAATGGTATTTTATCTTCAAGAATCAGTCGAGCATGGATTTTCCTTCATGATCTTGTTGGGACATGCAAAAAAATAACACATACTTTTAATTAAGATTGAGCTTGTGGAAGAAGGGAGGTGTACATGTTCTGTTAATCCAATATATACACAAAAAATGACAAAAAAGGCTTCTCTAACAAATCCAAGGAATATAAGGAACACAAAATGCACGTTTTACCTTGTGAGAACTAGTGGCCATCCTAGACTACTCATTATTATTTTGATGATACCTTCCTTTTTTAATTCCCGATTGGAGTGGTTCTAAAGACACATGGAATTAGATACATAGGGATATCTCGGGTAGAAATAATTTATAAAAAATTCTTAAACTAACATAGAGGATATGATAAGGAACAACATACATAACATAGGTGTTTGGACATTTAATTTAATTATGGAATGACTATATCCCAACTAGATATGAAAGTGTATTCAAGTAGTTATTTCCAATTTGAATAGGATTATAATAAAATAATAATTGATGGGTCAAATATGCTAATAATTAGTTGGGAAATGTGTCTTTTAAGAGTGTAGAGTTAGGATAGGAAGTCAATATTTTGGGCATAAATTTATTGTATGATATCAAAATTGTGTGACTAAAATTTCCTTTGGAACTAGATTCATTTGAGGACATCCCATAGGAACAGTTTTTAAAACAAATACATTTAAGCATCCAAAAATTGAATGTACAAACTGTGTTTTTGAGTTTCCTATATACTACATCCAATCAATGATTTGGGCATAAAAAATTTCCTTTATATCTGAATAGATTGATTAAAATTGGGCTCAAAACAATATTTAAAGGAATATATATATATTTTTTACCTTATTTCTAAGAAGGGGCAGGTCAATTGGTAATAGTGCATATATGTATATTATTTCAGTTAAAACCTTTAAGAAACAACAATAACAAATATAACAGTGCACAAATGTCTGAGAATAGTTGTATATCTATAAATATATATGATTTCAATTAAATCATTAGGAGAAGATAATTTCCAAATATGAGCACCCACTCATTTTAGGTGTTGACCTGATCCTCAAGTACAATCTGTGGGTTGTTGGCACGAACCTACAAAAACTTCAATCTGTAGAAGCGCTGACCCACGAAATTCAGGCAGTAACCTTAATAGATATATGTTTGACTATGTAAAATGTGACTTGTGGAAATAAAGCTTTGACCTGTGGATAACAGTGACCTCTTATTTTGGAAGCACCATCCTCCGAATTAAATTCTCCAACACCGACTTGAAGGAGGCTCCAACCCCCTAATTATATTATTCATCTCCAACCATAAGGAGGCTCTAACCCCTTTATTATATTATCCATCTCCAATTGGAAGGAGTCTCCAACCCCCTGAGTTTTATCTTCTTCAAGAGAAAGGGTGGAGAAAGGATGCTAGTACACCTCAATTATATTTTCTAGCATCAATTGTAAGGAGGATACGACCCATTTTTACTTTCCCCATATAAACTCTATGATATGAAATAAGACTGTATTTAATAACTGCAATAAGAGATACCTTATCTTGAATGAGAGTCTTCACAATCCACATGTGTTGTCACTTTATGATCTTCCTTTGAATATCTATGTCTAGATATTTGCGTCTGAATATCTGCCTCTAGACATTCAGTTGCCAAAATTTTTATGGGTGATAAATATTGGAATTTGTGTATATTCTATGGTCCTACAATCAACATATTTATACTGAACATAGTTCTTCAATCAAGCACTTCTATTGTTCTGTGGTCTGTGTATTTCGCTGAGTAAGAACACCATACATCTAGAGTATGTGTATCCTTCTATATGGTTCACTCTTTTTTTTTCATCATTGACTTATTTGCACACTTTGTATCCACTGTGTAAAAAAAATTCCACAATCAATAAGCCATTGACACCTCAAATAATTACAAAGCTTGTCTAACCAGATTACTTTAAATAGTCATTCTTCATTTCCTCAAACTTACTTCACCATATTCATTTCTTGCTTATTTATAGTCTTCTTGGCTCAAGAGATGTGTCCACTTGGTGAATTTCCTCATCCTTGGACAATTCCTAGACTTTTTTGCATTATGTCCAAGTCATGATTTGCGTCAATGTGTTTCTTACCACAATTCATCTTTGTGGGGTCTAGAGCACATATGCCAACTTCCTTATGGGTCTTTTGGACATAGCTACATGACTCATATTTTTTCACAAGTATTTGTGCCACAATCATTTTCCTTTATGCAACTATAACACACAAGTTTATGTTTCATGTTCTTCATTCATAAGTATCACAAATGGTATTTGTGCATATCTTCTATTTTCAATGTTCTTCTTTATCAATTATTATTTGTGCATTTGTAACCAATGACATAGTGGGATCTTTAATATTATGGGACTTCCACTTTATTCCATATGTATTTCTTCAGGATGGCTATGTGTCAGGAATTATTCATCATTAAAACTTGTTTAACAATCTCCTTAACACTCTCCTTTGTCTTTAATCATCATTGTTCCTTTGACGTCAATTAATTATACCTTTCACATTAATTTAATGCTTTTGGACGATATATTTGACATCAATGACAATTCCTATTCAACAATATCTCTCTTTCTCATTGATGTCAACATTGCTTAAAATTATAACTTTGTCAAAAGATCCCCTGAAGTTGATCTCTTATTTTGTGTGTCAAAGGCTCCCTTTGTGATCATGCTCTCGCTTCCTCTACTCGGATCTATCTTCTGTCTTCTCCATTTTTTCATTTCTCTCACTATCACTATGATTTATCCTTCTCTCCCCCTTTGACATCAATAGAGAACATACTCTCTTCTTTGTTGAATCGCCCATGATTTATCCTTCTCTCCCCCTTTGACATCAATATAAAAGATACTCTCTTCTTTGTTGAATCGCCCTAACTTTGTGATCATTTCCTCTTGTTTGTCTTGCTTCTTGTGTTCCAGGTCACAGATAATTCATTTCTACATCAGATACATAGAGCATATTTTTTCTTCATCGTGGTTGTATGCACGTTATTTAATGGACCTTGCGAGTGATCTTATATCGTATTTAAAAAATGATGGCATTTTATGAATGCCAATAAATTTTCTTGTTTTCTCACATATTTCAAACTGTCCGCATGCATGGTAAAATTTGATATGCGCGATAACTTGTTCATGTGGTGCATTTGTACATGGAATTTTTTCCTACATCATTTTTCCAAATCACTTTGTCGACCGATGGATTAAATTTTTACATCATCATCATCTCCTTTGGATTGCACAATATATGAATTCATCAATTTCAACGTGGCTTCAAAGTTATGTCTGAGGACGTGAAAATTTTTCTCCCAACTCTATAAGTTGGTAGAGTATTCACTTGGTTCACCACACTAGTTTGTTCATCATCGAGATTGATCTTGCATTCACGTCTTGATTGATCATTATTTAGATTTCCTTCGTTTCCTTTACTTCCGACATGTATTTCTTTCAAAGGCTAAATATTTTTTTTGGAATCCTTCCATTAGTGGTCCAGTCACAACATGCAGATTTGGGACTGTTGCAGGTGGATATGGGTGTTTGGAAAAAACAGGTACATGAATTCAACTTCATGCCATGGTACTATCAATCATAGTTTAACTAGAGCACTTCTGAATTGTTTTCCATCTCCAGTAGGAAGATTGATATTTTGGAATGGAAACAACAATAGATACGCAACCTTCCATATCAAATTAGGTTTGGGAACACTTACTAGAATTCATCATCGTTGGAAATAGACCTTCTTCCTTTGTTGCAGTCACCAGAGTCTGCAAACAAAACTCCAATATATTGAAATTGCACCTTTCACCACTTCCTTCCACTCACGTTGAAGACTTCGATATTGAACCATGCCTATAACCCATCTTCATATTCTATCGGCTTCAATTTTGTGAGTGACAGGACCGACTCCACTTGAATTTTCTTCATCTCCATATCTCTGTTTTATTTCCAAACGGTGGCCCGATGTAATACGATATTTTAAGATCCAAATTTTTTAATCAGACATTTGAATATAAAAAAAAATTTCATTTTGCACAATCTTTGTGTATTAGATGTGTCTCCTTACAATTTCTACATGAAAATCCATAATTTTGATAAAACAACTACACACTTCAAAATATACAGTAACAATCTTTAAATACATGGAATAATCTACTATTTTTTGTCCTTGAAATCTTGATGTACTTGTTTATACTCAAGGATATTGCATAACACCTTTAGGTTATCAATGTAGTCAACACTTGCTTGCTGTTGGAATTGTGTTATCGTTAGTTTTTTATTTTGTGCACTACTGAGATATATTCCTTATCCATATATTCTTAATTGGCTAAAATGTACTTACACTTTCTACATCTCTAATTCACTCCTAAGACATATTTTTTACGCATGTCTTCTGTTGTACAATCTGTATATTTTTTTGTGCAGATATTCTTCCATAAACTTGTGCCAAATAGGTCGTCTTTATTGTTCTATTCTCATGAAATAATGTGAAGCCTTCCGCCCATATTCATCACACACATAGAATATGATGGCATGCAGTATTTTGCTATATGTCTAACATGATTAAATATTCAATATTTTACAGAACTAAGGCTATTTTTTTCACTTGAAGGAGTTACCATACCTAGGTTTCTTATATTGTCCATATTTGCTGCGAAATGTATCCTATCGGTTAGAACCAAGTTCTCCTTTATTGCACACGTAATCACATTCCTTTATATAACTGGTGTATTTGTTTTCCTCCAGATACATTTCGTATATAAATATTTCATCTAGGATTGGCGAGTTGTTGTTAAACTTGACTTCAGTATTTGTGTCAATGCATGTTGTAGTTTTCCCTTGTATTGTGCAAAATGTTTCAGCTTTCAAGTGTGGAATTTCTTACTCTTTTAGCACCATTTTTTTTTTGCAGGAGCTCATTCACTGATTCTGACTCCTTCCAATATTTTTCAAGTGCATGCTTGTTTTCTTCTAGTTCCTTGATTCTTTTCTTTGCACAAAACAAATCCTCTTCTCTAACGTTTATTTTTTTCTCTATTGCTTCATGCATATACTTAATTTTCTTGACCTATTCTTATACCTTTTCCAGTTGTTCATATAGCTCCTTATTGTCCTTACTTGATTTCCTTAAATATTCCAGTAAGATAAATAGTTATCCTTCCCACTCAACTTCAATACTGTCCTGAGCTTTTGATTTTGAGCTTTCTTCAGCTCTACTAAAATTTTCCCTTAGTTCAGACTTCGAAAATGGTCGAGTGATTCCACTAGACGGATGTTTCTTTTCGACAGTCTTCTCCAATTTCACTGACTCTTTATGCTTCTTTATTTCTTATTTTCTTCATACATTGGAGAGGTGAATTCCATTATAGGTTCATTTCTTTGATTCTTTTTATGTACTTGTTGAAGCACCTTTAACTGTTGACTTTCCTCATGTTTAGTTTTAATCTTGGATCAATAACATGAGTAGTACATCCCTTGGAATACCTCTATTGCATTCGTACTCTAAAATATTATCCTCCTCAATGTACATAACTTTCCTCTAGATTTAAAGTTTCGTTTTGTCCACAACTTTGTTCTATTAATTCTTACTTCTTGTTTATTGATATTCTATTCTAACTCCTATTCACTGTCACTATCTTCGTTTTCTTCATATGTACATTTTGAAGGGAAGTGTCCAATTTGGAAACATTTATAACACTTAAAGGGTAAATTTCCTTTGTATTTTCCTTGACCTCTTTTCAATTTTCTCACAAAGTTATCCTCTTCTTCATTTCACATGTCAGCTATGTTCTTGCATTCAGTTTTGGTGGATTTAGATTTCCTTGTGGCATTAATCATGGATTCCTTCATGAAGACATTCTCAAGTTTTGTTTTCATCTCATATGTTGTGATAATTCCATCGAGTTCATGTTTGGTCAGGCTGTCTAAGTCATATCTGTCTTCTAAGACTGACACTTTTGAATTAAACCATTAAGGAAGGGTTCTCATGATTTTTTGTACAACTAAATTTTCTTCAACTTTTCTCCTAGTCTATCTATATAATTTACTATATCATCAACCTTGATAAAGTATCTCGCAACATATTCCTCCTCCTTCATCTGGAGCATTTAAAATTGTGTAAAAAGGTTTTCGATTTGGCATTCTTGACATCTTCATCGCCTTCATAAATAATCTTTAACTTTTACTAGAATTCGTTCACTCTAGTACATTGCATCAATTTGGTAAATTCATCATCGACTAACCCACATAATAACATATTCTTTCCTCATGCATTCCATTCATACTGTCTTCTGTTTTGAGGGTAAACTGACAATATTCTAAAAGCATTGGGCTCATTAGCTTCTTTTGATTCATCTATGGATTCTTTCAGAAACTTGTATCCATCCTATATTGATTTTAAAACATACATACAAAGGGACTTAAAATAAAATTCTATTCATATTTTCCAAAAATCATAATTGGAGCAACCAAATCTCGAAGCTTGGTTGGTGGACATACCTTCTTGTTTGTCCATATCCACATCTGATGCTTCTTCCATATGTTAGCATGTTATTGAAGAAACCCTCTTTATTACCAAATGTTGGTTTTATCTTATTGCTAAGAGGGGGGCTGAATAAGTAATAGTGCATATATGTATAATATTTCAATTAAACAAATTTTCACCAATTAAAAGTTTTCAGCAACAACAATAACAAATACGACAAGAAACAAACATTTGAGAATAATTATATATCTATAATTATATAAAATTCATTGCATTGGTTGGAGAATGCAATTTCCAAACATGAGACCCACTCATTTTGAGTGTTGACCTAATTGTCAGGTGCAATCCGCAGGTTATTGGAACCGACATGCAACAACTTCAATCTATGCGAGCACTGAATCATGAAATTTAGGAAATCACGTGAACATATATGTGTCTGACTGTGAAAATTCTGACTTGTGGAAATCAATATTTAGCATGTGGATAACTACAATCTTCGATCGTGGAAGAACCAACATACGAATTATAATCTCCAGCATCGACTAGAAAGAGGCTCCAAAACCCTCGGTTTTATCAGCTTCAATAGAAAGGATGCTATGACACCTCGATTATATTCTTTAATGCAAACTATAAGGAGTCTACGACCACCTGTTCTTTGGCGTTGTGTTAGCTAAAATAGGAGAAGGAGGTAATGATCATCCCATCTACTTTTCTAGTATAAAACTATCTCAGGCTAATATAAAGTATGCAACCATATAAAGGGAAGGATTGGTGATTATTTATGCCCTACAAAAGTTATTTCCCTAATTAATTGGAGGACACTTTAATTTTTTTTTATAGATCATTCATCTCTCAAGTTTCTAGTAAAAAAAGTTGTGCTACATGAATGGGTGGTTAAGTTTATTTAAGGAACTGTATTTTGAGGTAATAATAAAGAAAAGGAAGTACACTCATGGGCCATATCATTTGCTGAGAATATAAATAGGGAAAGCTAATAAAATCATTAATGACTAAGTACCTGATGCAACTTTATTATGAATTGATCCTAGTATAAATCACCTGGAAGAAATCACTTTGTTCTTAACAGTTGGAAAAACAACGAAATGAGTTTTTCACAACTTTAAAATGCCACTTACTTTTACAAGGTGTGGAATAGTAGTAAGTTGGGTATAAGCATAATTTTGTGTCGTTACATGGTAGATAATGAACGACCAGATATTTTGTGGGAATTCCATGTTGATGTTATCAATGGCTATGTGGGAGGAAAATCCACTAGAAGTAAGATTCTCTAGGTTTGATTATGGTGTCCTAAGGATGTTAAAGTTTATTCTAGAACATGCGATGTTTGAAAACAAGTTGGTAATTCTTCTCGATGGGATGAGATACAAATCCAACTGGAATGTTCCTTACAACCATTCCAAAAATGGTAGTTTTATTTCACTGGTCATGTCAATCCTCCTATCAAACGCTGAAAATGTCACTATATATTTAGTATAAGAGATTATCTCAAAATATTGTCCAAAGCATCATCGGTACGAGATTGGTCTGTAAAGACAACAACTTAATTAATTTTTTGAGAAGATCATCACTTGGTTTGGGTTTCCCAGAAGCCTCATCAATGATAAAGGAACAGAATTCATTAACATCATCATCAAAGTCTTGAAAAATGAGTTTCTAATACAACATCATAAGTGTATTCCATATCATTCATAAGAAAATGGTAGAGTAGAAGCCTTCAATAAAATTTTAGAGACGAGGCTAACAAAGGTATGTTGGACAAATATGGATGATTTGGATGAAATAATTCTCGCAGTGCTATGGCAATAGAAGATCACTATAAGGAAACTTCACATGCATACCCCATTCCAAATGTATATGACAAAGTAGTAGTTTCGTTATATTTCTTTGTTTCTAGTCTATACATTTGACATGCAACCCATATGAACAAAGAATATTCAATTGTGGAACACTCACTGAATTAATGGAATTATAAGAATCCCTCTTTTTAGCCGACTATCACAGAACCGTGGAGTAAGAATATAGAAATCATTGAATGACCACGATATTAAGAAGAAACCATTTTTTAAAAGGTGATCAATTCTTACTTTCCGGCATCAAGTTTTTGAAGCATATAGGCAAGATTTAGATGCATTGGTTGGGACCATTCACTATTCTGAAAATAAAAAATCCAATTTTATTAAACTAGTGTAGCTCAATGAAATTCTCATAATAAGATGGGTGAATGGAACATGTTTGAATCCGTACATATCTTCTCTGTAATTTTACAAGATGAGGTTCATGACATAGGGAGTGCGTCAGACTACGATTTAGTTTTTTAGTTTTGTTACATCAATATTGTTTTTTTTTCCAATAACTTGTGTTTTATCTGTTATTTTTCCGATTCATGAGTAAATTAGTTCATACAATTGTGGCTAGCGAACCGAGCATATTTAGTAATTTTCAACAAACATAGAATCACGTAAATCAACACCATCCCCATATCTCATAATTATTATTTAGCCTCATGGGGACTCAGATAGTTAACACACAAAAAATCCTTATAGATTGATTAAATCACATCCGTCATTGCTCAAGTAAAATAGACGATCTCGATATCCACCTATCACAAATATATGTTACATCATCACCCGTCATTATCACAAATATATGTTACATCATCACTCGTCATTAGTCCTGTTAGTGGAAAATATGAAGAAACTCCAACAATAAAACTTTAATCTACATTTACACTGCATATATATATCATCAATAATCCAAAGACATAAATAAATCAAACCATAGAACACAGGATATACCCTAGGAAAACCCTCCACTAATTCGAACAATAAAATACCCAACAAACAATATTAGAGTATGATTCATAATCGACACTAAATTATTACAACACAATATAATGTTTCCTTTTCAAGACCACAAGAGAGTAGAGAACAAATGGAACATTGTGTTGTCTTGTCAAGTGATTAGCACTTTAATAAAAAGACAAAACCATTTATACAAATAAGGTAGTGAATATTTCCATGATTCAATAAATTGATAACATTGAGAACACTGTCTCCTTGTTGGTTTTTGTACCCATATTCAATCCATGCTTTGCACACAACAAAGAGCAATATATCGACCCGATAGAGAAAGGACCAGTCAACAACACCTATGACACATATGCTGTCTCACCTAAGATATCTCTCTTATGGGTAACTGCTAGAGCCAGGTTTCCGCAGTTGGGTGGGGGATTTCTCTTCTCTTGGAATTATATCGAGGCACTCAACCAAAGCTGAGGGGGTGGGTTACTTCAATTAAACAAAATTTCACCAATTAAAACTTTTCAGCACAAACAATAACAAATACAACAACACACAAATGTTTGAGAATAATTATATATCTATAAATATATAAGATTTATTACATCAGTTGGAGAATGCAATTTCCAACATGAGCACCCACTCATTTCAAATGTTGACCTGATCCTTAAGTGCAATCTGCAGGTTATTAGAACTGACCTGCAACAACTTCAATCTGTGCGAGCATTGAATCATGAAATTTAGGAAATGACATGAACATATATGTGCCTGGCTATGCAAACTGTGGCTTGTGGAAATCACTATTCAGCTTGTGGATGAATGCAATTTTCAATCGTGAAAGCACCAACCTACAAATTATATTCTCAAACACTACCTGGAAAGAGGCTCCAACCCCTCAGTTTTATCTTCTTAAATAGAAAAGATGTTGTGACACCTCAATTATATTCTTTAACACAAACTATAAGGATTCTAGGACCCCTTGTTCCTTGGCATTGTGCTAGATAAAATAGGAGACGGATATAATGATCATCCCATCTAATTTTCTAGTATAGAACTATCTCAGGATAATATAAACTATGCAACCATATAATGGGAAGGACTGGTGATTATTTATGCCCTACAAAATTTATTCCACTAATTAATTGGAGGACACTTTAATTTTTTTATAGATCGTTCATCTCTCAAGTTTCTAGTAAACAAACTTGTGCTACATGAATGGATGGTTAATTTTATTTAAGGAATTATCTTTTGAGGTAATAATAAAGAAAAGGAAGTACACTCACAGGCCATATCACTTGCTGAGAATATAAATAGGTGAAGCTAATAAACTCATTAATGACCAACTACCTGATGCAACTTTATTTTGAATTGATCCTAGTCTAAATCACTTGGAAGAAATCACTTTGTTCTTAACAGTTGGAAAAACAATGAAATGAGTTTTCCACAACTTCAAAATGCCACTTACTTTTACAAGGTGTGGAATACTAGCTAATTGCAGAAAAACTCTATAAGTTGGGTATAAGCATAATTTTGTGTTGTTACATGGTAGATAATGAACGACAAGATATTTTGTGGGAATTCCATGTTGATGTTATCAATGGTTATGTGGGAGGAAAATCCACTAGAAGTAAGATTCTCTAGGTTTGATTATGGTGTCCTACAATATTTAAAGATGTGAAAGCTTATTCTAAAACATGTGATGTTTGAAAACAAGTCGGTAATCCTTATCAATGGGATGAGATACAACTCCAACTGGTATGTTCCTTACAACCATTCAAGAAACGGTAGGTTTATTTCATTGGCCAAGTCAATCCTCCTATCAAATGATGAAAATGTCACTATATATTCACTATAAGAGATTATCTCAAAATATGGTCGAAAGAATCATCAGTACGAGATTGATCTATAAAGACAACAATTTAATTAATTTATGAGAAGGTCATCACTCGGTTTGGGTTTCCTCGAAGCCTCATCAATGGTAAAGGAACATAATTCACTAATATCACCATCAAAGTCCTAAAAAATGAGTTTCTAATACAACATCACAAGTGTATTCCATATCATTCATAAGAAAATGGTATAGTAGAAGCCTTCAATAAAATTTTAGAGATGGGGCTAACAAAGGTATGTTGGATAAATATGGATGATTGGGATGAAATAATTCTTGTAGTGCTATGGGAATAGAATACCACTATAAGGAAACTTCACACTGACGCCATTCCAAATGGTATACAACAAAGAAGTAATAGGTCCATTAGATTTCTTTGTTTCTAGTCTATACATTTGACATGCAACCCATATGAACACAAAAGATTCAATTGTGGAACAACTCACTGAATTGATGGAATTATAAGAATCCCTCTTTTTAGCTGACTATCATAGAACCATGGAGAAAGAATATAGAAATCATTGAATGACCAGGATATCAAGAAAAAACCATTTTTA
The DNA here is from genome assembly GCA_001517045.1 of Pseudotsuga menziesii. Lineage (NCBI taxonomy): Eukaryota > Viridiplantae > Streptophyta > Pinopsida > Pinales > Pinaceae > Pseudotsuga > Pseudotsuga menziesii. The sequence continues at coordinate 316,076 of LPNX010538503.1, forward strand.
AAAAGGCAATCCATTCTTACTTTCTAGCATCAAGTTTTTGAAGTATATAGGAAAGATCTAGATGAATTGGTTGGGACCATTCACTATTCTGAAAATAAAAAATCCATACTTTATTAAAGTAGTGCAACTCAATGATATTCTCATAATAAGATGGGTGAATGGAACATGCTTGAATTCGTACATATCTACTTTACAATTTTTACAAGACGAGGTTCATGACATAGGGTTTGAGTCAAAGTAGGATTTAGTTTTACAATTTTGTTACATCAATATAGTTGTTTTTCCAATAACTTGTATTTTATGTGTTATTTTTCCAATTCATGAGTAAATTACTTCATACCATTGTGGTTAGGGAACCGATCATCTTTATTAATTTTCAACCAACATAGAATCACGTAAATCAACACCATCCCCATATCTCATAATTATCATTTAGCCTCATGTGAACTTGGATATTCAACACACCCAAAATACTTATCAATTGATTAAATCACATCCCTGGTTGCTTAAGTAAAAGAGACAATCTCGATATCCACCTATCACAAAATATATGTTACATCATCACCTACCATTAATCTTGTTACTGTTTGAGGAAATATGAAGAAACTCCAACTATAAAACTTTAATCCACATTTACAGTGCAGATAGATCTCATTAATAATCTAAAGACATAAATAAATAAAACTACAGAACACAGGATATACTCTAGGAAAACCCTCCACTGATTCGAAGGATAAAAAACTCAACAAACAATATTAGAGTATAATTGATAATCGTCAGTCAATGATTACAACACAATATCATTTTTCTTTTTCGAGACCACAAGAGAGTAGAGATCAAATGCAACACTATTTTGTCTTGCAAAGTGCTCAGCACTTTAATAACAAGACAAAACCAGTTATATAGAGAAGGTAGTGAATATTTGCATGATTCAATAACTTGATAACACTGAGAACATTGTCTCCTTATTGGTTTTTGTACCCATATTCAATTCATTCTTTGTGTGCAAAAAAGACCAATATATCGAACCGATAGAAAAATGCCCAGTCAACAGTACCTACGACACATATGTCATCTTACCTGAGATATCTCTCTTATGGGTAACTGCTAGAACCGAGTTTCTGTAGTTGGGTGGGGGATTTCTCTTCCCTTGGAATTATATCAAGGTGCTCGATTGAAGACTAGGGGGTGGGTTTCTTATATTGATTATGCCTAGATAATATGTGACTCTATTCAACCATCAACATATAATATAACCATAAATATCATGGATCCTAGGAGATTTCGACTACCACAGTGCGACAGATGCATATAACTCAATTGTAAGCAAATACATAAAAATTCATTAAAATAAACATACATCCGACTTAAATACATTCATAATTTACAAATTTGACACAATATATAACGCGGGAACTCATCCAGGAAAAACCACAAAGGATCTCTTCATGTGGAATGAGAAATATATGTTACCCTTTTGTATGTGTAGTGAGTTGTAGACTCTGTTATAGATCATCGTATCATATATATAGAGGCTTCTCTCTCCACTCATGATCTCTGGTATTCTATTGATAGTTCTTCTCTACTTGACTCTATTGTTTTATCTGCACACAACCTGGACTGACTCAACTTCTTTATAACTCTACAACTCTTGACTCTTCGAATTTACTATTGGTATGGGCATAGCCTGGATCAACCTGATCTTCTCTACAACTCTATGCACTTTGTTGAATACTAATTCAAATATTTTCCATGCAACTGATTAACTCTCTACTGACAGAATAGCTAAGAAACAACAACAAATTTCTTAATCAAATTAGTAAGTAAGTGAGAAACTAAGCAACTAAAAACTAAGAAAGTAACCCGTACACAACATGGGATTTTCCTTCTTATCAATTCTTACATTTTTCTCTTAATCGGATTCATGCAATTAGCTAACGGGTTGTCATTCCTATTCTAGAAACACATGTCAGTAGGTACTAACAACCGAAATTATAAGGATGCTTTCATATGTGCGACATCCACCAACTTTAGCCAACCTCGTACCCACAATATTTCTAAACTGTCTTTTTCCAGTTGTTGTTCCTCTACACTCCTTCTGACATGGTTTCCTCTATCGCCACTTGTCTTGTCTCATATTTTCCTAATGTCGTGACTTCTCTTTTGTCACGATCTATTCTAGTGTCATGCAATCCCCTTCTATCGCACTTCCTATTGTGTTGCACTTCCTCTTCTCCTGTCTACTCTTTCTTATGTGGTTGCTTCTATCATAGCTTCATTCTTCCTTTCTGAGACCTAATTCTTTTCATACTTGGCCATAATTCCAACTGAATTATTCCTAACTTCCCCCAAAGATGACACTCATCTTCAACCATATGCCCCCACTAATTCATCGATTTTAACTACCTCTAACTGAGATGTTAACTGAATGAGTTGAAATGGAATGAATGGAATTGCATGTAACTGAATGTGTTAGATTTTTATCATTTAGACAATATGATTTTAGGATCTTATCTAAGAAAATAACATGTGGAACAATCAATGACAAGAGACAATAGACACAAATATTTTTGCTCAAGAAAACCATAAAGGAGAAAACCACGCAACTTCCTCAGAGATAGAATGAGCACCAATGGCATCAGTAAAACCCAAAGATAGAAAGATGATATCCAATAGTTGTTCTCTCTCTCTCTCTTGTGCAAGCTCCTCTTCTCTCAGCTATGTGCTATAGCTGGGTGAGTGTGCGTATCAAATAGAGAGGCTCCCTCTCTATTTATACTAGTTTTCGACTTGACAATTACTTACCAGGGCCGACTTCTCTATGAGAGTCGAATAACCCTAGAGCCCCTCAACTATGGGGAAGTCCCCCCCCGATTTACAAAGGAGTATTAATCTCTATGACTTTACATGAATTGATTACATTAATGATTCTCCTGATAAGAACATCAGGGACCAATGAAATACAATATATAGAATATATAGGTGAATACATTCTGAATTTACAAATACATCAACACTACCTCTTAACTAGGAAGGTATTCTATGGACACAATTCATTAGTGCAAGTATTCATCACTCGTTCATTCATCAAAGTTGGATCATCATCGAATCCATATCATCGTTGGTTCATCATCACTAGATCATCATCAAAGCTAGATCATAATCAAAGCTGGATCATCATCAAAGTTGGATCATCATTGCTTCCATTATCTCGACCAAATGGTGCTATCTCTCAATTCTTCTCATCATAGGAAGTTCGACATAGCCATCTCTTTTTCATGCTGGACATACTCCCTTGATCTTGCAAGGAATTCTCCTACAAATCTAGTCATTTTTCATACTGGATGCAGCACCTTCCCTCTCGCAAGGATTTTCACTACAGATCCATCCCTTTTTCATGTTGGATGTGCCTCTATAGAGCCATACCTTTTTCATGCCAGATGTAGTTCTACAGAGCCAGCCATTTTTCATGCTTGATGTACCTCTACAGAGCCAGCCCTTCTTCATGCTAGATGTAGTTCTACAGAGCCAACCCTTTTTCATACTAGATGTACTTCTACAGAGCCAACCCTTTTTCATGTTGGATGTAGTTCTACAAAGCCAACCCTTTTTCATGATGGTTGTAGGCCTTTCCCTCTGCAAGGTATTCCTCTACAGAGCCAGCCCTTTTTCATGCTGGATGTATTTCTATAGAGCAAACCCTTTTTCATGCTGGATGTAGGCATTTCCCTCTTCAAGTTCTTCCTCTACATATCCAGCCCTTTTTCATGATGGATGTAGTTCTACAGAGCCAACCCTTTTTCATGTTCGATGTAGGCCTTTCCCTCTGCAAGGTCTTCCTCTATAGAGCCAGCCCTTTTTCATGCTACATGTAATTCTATAGATCCAACCCTTTTTCATTTTGGATGTAGGTCTCAACACTTATATCTAACCATGGGAGGAACCAATCCTCCCACCATGTCATCAAGGAATAGCACTTACATCTGACCATGGGAGGAACCAATCCTACCACCATGTCAAAAAGTGACAAAATTTACTTCGGACCATGGGAGGATCCAATCCTACCACCATGTTAGAAGGGCACAACAGTTACTTCTGACCATGGGAGGAACCAATCCTACCACCATGTCAGAAATTCTCACGGACTCATCACTTACCCATGGAAGGAACCTCAATCTTTAGAACACCAAGCTTCTCCCTGAAGTACTAAAACTTCATTCTAGTTAATGGCTTGGTCAGCACATCATCTATTTGTTCATCTGTCACAACATATAGGAGATTGACTTCTCCTCTCTACACCATATCCCTTGATGTAGTGATATTTGATCTCAATATGCTTCGACTTGTCATGGAACATCGGGTTCTCCGACAACTCCACACAACTCTCGTTGTTGTAATATATACAAGTAGAATCCAACTAGATATCAACCAAATCGGATAGTATCTTCCTCAACCACACTGCCTCACAACTAGCTGAGCAAGCTGTGACATAATCTACTTCGGTTGTACTCAGTTCCATGCAGGACTGCTTCCTGCTAAACCAAGATATCACACGTGATCCCATACTGAAGCATCATCCCCAATTTCTCTTCCTATCAATGGAACTTCCTGTCAAATATGAATACACATAACCCTCCAGGTAATCTTCTGATTTGCCTCATACTTGAGCCCATAATCAACTTTACCCTTCAGGTACCTCAAAATATGCTTTGCAGTAATCAGGTGAACATGTCTCGGATCTGTTAGGAACTGGCTCAATGTGTTCACAACAAAGCAAATATTTGATCTTGTGTTTTTCAGGTACATCAAGGACCCAATCATATGACGATACATTGTAGCATCAACTGACTCTGATGAAGCATCACTCAATAGCTTCATGTTCGATGCCATAGATATGGTCATGGCCTTCGAGTCCATCATCCTGAACCTCTTCAGGATCTCTACTGCATGTACTTCCCTTGTCCCATGGAGATTCCATCTGCACTCTTCCACACCTCCACGCCTAGAAAGTAGTGCATCGTACCCAAGTCTTTCATCTCGAACTCGGCAACAAGATTCCTCTTCGTGTCAGCAATCAACCCATCCTCATCTATTACAAACAGGTCATCTACATACACTAGGAGTATCACTGGGTTCCCTTCTTCAACCTTGTAGTAAAGGTTGGAATCTGCTTTACTCTTGGTAAATCCCAAACTAGTCAAGAAGTTGTCAATCCTGCCGTACCATGTCCTGAGTTCTTGATTCAAACCATACAGGGATTCATTCAATTTACACACATGAGTTCCCCTGTCATGTGTCTTAAAAACGAGTGGCTGCTCCACATACACTTCCTCCTGTACTACACCATTGAAGAAAGTAGTCTTCACATCCATTTGGTGTATCTTCCATTTCATTACTGCATCTAGAGAAAGTACTAATCTGATGGAAGTGTATCTATCTATAGGTGCAATAGTTTCTTCATAATCTATCCCTTGTTTCTGGGAGAATCCATGAGCCACAAATATTGATTTATATTTCTCTATGATGCCATCTGCAACATGCTTGATCTTATAGATCCTCTTGGAATTCACAACAAACTTCCCATCTCGTCTTGGGACAACATCCCATACATCATCTTTATGATTGACTAGTAACCCTCGATCACAACATCCTTCCATTCTTTCTTTTCTGTCACTTCTTCATAGTTGGAAGGTTCTTTATCAATGATGTCACACAATAGGGCTACATAACTAGAGTAGGACCTAGTTCTTTTTCTCTCACTATGCATTTCTTCTAGACCCCCATATCTTTCTGCACCTTAGATAGCTTCTCATACCTATGCATGTTTCCTCTTGAAAGGATTCTTCTCCTGGGGTGGATCTACAGGTTCCAGGGGTTCTTCTTGAGTTGCATCATTCATAGTTGTATCATGAATCCTCGGTGCTTCTGCTTCTTTAGGGTCTTCAATAGGTCTCTTTCTAGATTTGTTGTAAGCTAAGTGTTTATCAAAATTTATGTCTCTACTAATATCGATCTTCTTGATTCCTCAAAATTATATTTTGTAATCCTTTGAGCTTTCACTATATCCCAAAAATATACCCTTCTTTCCCGAAGGATCTTCGGAATGTGTATGTAAACTGGACAACCAAATATTCTGAGATGACTGACTTCTAGTTTCTTTCTGGACAAGACTTCTTCAGGTGTCTTTTGGAGTACAATTTAGTACATACACGGCTTTCCTAGCAACTTCTTCCCATAGATGCATAGGAATATCTTGATCATGAAGCATTCCCCTTATAGCTTCCATAATCGTTATATTCTTCCTTTCTGCAACCCCATTTTCTTGTGGATTATATGGAGTGGTCAAATCCCTCTTAATCCATGAATATCTGCATAATTCTTTGAATTCATTTAATGTGAGTTCTCTGCCATTGTCTGATCGAAAGGTCTTGATTTTCTTCTCTGTGTGGTTCTCGATCAAGGCCTTGAATTCTTTGAACTTACTGAATACTTCATCTTTTTTTTCCAAGAAGTATACCCATGTCTTCCTAGAAAAATAACCAATGAAAGAAACATAGTATACATACCCACTCAATGAACTGGATGCCCTCAGACTGCATACATCGGAATGGATTATTTCTAAGATTCCTCTTGTCTTGCTCTCATTACTTGGAAATTTTTTCTTTGTGTTCTTTCCTTTCGCACATCGTTTGTAAACACCTTCATGTTTTTCATGTATTTTTGGAATACCTTCAACAACTTTTCCTGCAAGTGGTAGTGCACTATAGTGCACATGTGTAATACTTTTATGCCAAAGTTCGTTTGTCTCTACTCAGTCATGGACCAAATCTTGTTCTGGTTGGCCCTTTAATTTGTATAATCCTCCCTCTTTCTCTCCAATCACAACTGCATCACCTATAGTCTTTCCCTTTGGCCACATAAGGACTTGGCCATCTACAAATGAAAACCTCATGCCTTTTGCATCTAATGCAGAGATGGAGAGAAGGTTCTTCTTTAGTCCTCGTATAAACAATGCATCCTTCATCTTCATAGAGTTTCCAGAGTCTAGCTTATAGGAGGATTCACCACTACCTTTTATGGGATACTGGTAGTCATCCCCAAGTTTCACTTTGTGGGGTGACTCATCTTTGGATATTTTCACAAAGTATTCTTTGAATCCCGTCATATGCTTGTAAGCCCCACTATTTATGAGCCAATCATTGATTCCATGTGTGACAGTTCCCATGAGGGAAGAAATCAAAACATATTCTTCATCACTAGACTTGAATCTTCTTCTTTGACTCTCTTTCTTAGAGGTTCATCATCCTCTACAGTGTGAGCATGATGTCTTCTTTTGTAGTTCTTCTTATTTTGAGAGCCACCTTTGTTTCAGGGACAATCTATGGAGATGTGTCCTTTCTCATCACATGTATAGCACTGGATACTAGATAGATATCTTCTAGGGTTATTTTGGTGTGAATTATTACCTCTGTGATGATGATAGTCCCTTCTCTGTTTCATGGTATGTACTGTGAGAGCTTGATCTTCATTTCCCATATTTTCTTCTTGAGCTACTATTCCAGCTTATTCTTGTGATCATTCCTCCCACAGTCTACTGAAGGTGATTATATTTTTTCTAACACAAATCCCTTGAATGAAGGAGTGCCATGACCTAGGGAGACCATTCAAGGTGATCATCACAATTTATGCATTCTATACTTCTTCATATACTTCTTGAAGTTGTTCTTTGATCAGATAGAATCTTGTAAAGTATTATTGTATGGTCTCTGCATTCTAGATCTTCACATTCTTTAATTGATTTCTCAAAGTCATCTTCCAATTTATGTTCTTCCCTTCAATCAGCTTGGTCAAGGAATAAAACATCTCCTTAGGTGTCTTTAGGGAGGACACCTCTGCTATGAGGTGATCCTTAATTGAATCAGCAATAACCCTCTTGGCCTTGACCAAGTTCTTCTTGTGTAAGGCCTTTGCTTCATCTCCCTCTGGAATTGGAACGTCTTCACTGATATAGGATTCCAATTCATTTTCTTCAAGAACTAGTGAGATCCTATACTTCCATGCTCGAAAGTTATCAACACCCTCAATATTTTCATTAATGTTAGTGTGATGAGACATCTTTAAAGAGAACCTCAAATGGAAATACAAAATATTTAGACCTTACCAATTTGAGAAGCTGAAATTGTATCTGGAGCAGGTCTTCTTCAGTGCTGGTTTTCTGGTTTTGGGGCAAATTAGGGTTTGAATTTTGTGGAGTTCTACTCAACCAAACACTTCGATCTTGGTCTCTAAACTTTGATTTTGATGCGAAGAGAAATCCTATGCTAGGATCACTCAAAAATTCCTCTTCTGTGAAAAGCTCTAATTCCCAACAATAGTGACAGGTCAATAAATGAAAATGCTTAGAATCAGAATCTACTTCGACAGAAAGATGTACCCTTCAAAGTAGAGTGATCTTAGCCTCCTTTTGCTAATGGATTGTGGAGAGAGACCCAAAAAGTAAGAATTCATAGCTTCTACAGCTAAATAGTGTCTTTTTCTCAGGTTAGCTCTAATACCATGTTAGATTTTTATCGTTTAGGCTATATGATCTTAGGATTTGATATGAGAAAATAACATGCACAACAATCAATCACAAAAGACAATAGACACAAATATTTTTCCTCAGGAAAACCATAAAGGAGAAAACCCCGCAACCTCCTCAGAGATAGAATGAGCACCAATGGAAGCAGTAAAACCCAAAGATAGAAAGATGATCTCCAATAGATGTTCTCTCTCTCACTTATGTGAGCTCCTCTTATCTCACCTATGTGCTATAGTTGGGTGAGTGTGTGTCTCAAATAGAGAGGCCCACTCTCTATTTATACTATTTTCTGACTTGAAAATTACTTACCAATGCCGACTTCTCTAGGAGTCTAATAACCCTAGTGCCCCTCAACTGTGGGGAATTCCCCCCCCCCCCGACTTACAAAGGAAGTTTAATCTCTATGAATTTACATGCCTTGATTACATTAATTATTCTCCTGATAGGAACATTGGGGACCAATGAAATACAATATATAAAATATAAAAGTGAATACATTTGAAAGTTACAAATACATCAACATAATGGAATTGAATGTAACTAAACAAAATTGCATGTAACTGAATGGAACTAAATGTAATTGGACATAACTGAATGTAATTGAACAAAGTTAAATGAAACTGGATAGGAATGAACACAATTGAACATGTAACTAAATGTAATTGGACAAAACTGAATGTAACTGGACAGAACTAAATGTAACTGAACAAAAATGAATGTAACCGAACTGAACTAAATAGAACTAAACAGAACTGAATGTAACTAGTGCTTCTCCATAAGTGTCATCCCAAACAACCACTTGCATAAATTAAATAGTTGACTCCTTAATTAACTAAACTTGTTTGATCACATCTAAGATTCAACTGTTGTCTTATTAGTTCGAGTTCACTTGGACTCATACATGGGAAATTCTAATTCTCTCTCTATCTTTGTGCTCATATTAATTTTCTTTGCATGGTCCATATGTGTTTTCCTTAAATCTATATCATATTATTATACTCATAATAATTGTTCCGAACCTATGATCATATGTGTTACCGAGGTCATATAGTCATGTGCTAAACTAAATCAATCTATGAGTACCTAATCTACTATTCTCATCGGTAGCTATGTACTGTAATTTATTTTACATGACCATGACTTCATTGAAGTAAAACTTCATCTAAAATTTGTTTTATCATAACCCACATATAGGGTATTTCAGAAAGATTGACTATTAAATCCTAATAACTATAGGATAAAGTCTACCATAATAGGTAGCTTCCCAAGATATGCTACTCCTTAGTATGTAGTACTATCAAGAAAACGCATTTTTATTCTAAAGTACTCTCATACATACATATTGATTATGTAGTACTAACAACAATACATTTAGACTTTGTAGTACTAGCTAAAAATCACAATGCTTATTCCACCTCCTATGAAGGAACATCAATACTCCCTCTTCAACTAGAGGATTTTTTATGTACTATACCAAGCTTGTCCCAGACAAAAGCTTAGTAACAATGCTGGAAATGCTACTCATTTGTGGATATGTATGATGTCTTGAACATAACTCACTAGAAATCTCAAAATATTTACTGCTTTTCAATGTTCTTTATCTAGATCAACACATGTGATCTTACTCGATCACTATACTAGTCAGATTTCATATATATTTCAAGCTCTATTTTACTTACTCAGACATATATGAGTCCATCAACACTTGTACGATGTAGGTACAACAAAACATGCTTTGTTGTACATGTGTATGTATAGACTACAAAGCATATAATAGATCCTTGGACCTGTAAATAGACAAAGACATCTCAACTAGCTTAATATCCTCCAAATATGAAATAATTATGAAATTTCCATCTATATTCATATGTGTGACCATGGATTTATAGTTCATCATCCTGAAACTCTTTAGGTTCTTTTCTTGCGAATATTTCTTAACATAGGAAAATATTTATCTAGTAGCTACGAGACTAGTAATCATAAGAATCATAAAAATATTATTGAATTCACTTATTAGGTTTCTTTTGAGTATGAGCATCATGCATGTCTCCTCTTAACAGAAGATACATCAACCAATTTTACTGGTTTCTTTAGGAGCTACTGAATCTAGCTACTCCCTCTCACAATCAGGAGTTGAGAATCATAATCTAGGCCCTCCATTACAAAGACTTCATTCTCGTCTATTTCTAAATATCTTCTTGACAAATGAATGCAAATAAGATATTTTACTTATCTTCATGAGTTTTAACATCTATCCGAATAGGATCAATTCTTCTATTTTGAATTCTTCCTAATAGGTAGGAATCTTTCGATCTACTACTAGAAGCTTCTTGCTACACATCACCCTGTTCTATTTCAGGATCAGCCATTGGAATTTCTCTTCATTCAACACATGAGATTTTTTTTGTAGGGAAGAAGATATATTTTTTCACTACAAGCCAAATTCAATCAAGCTATTAACAACCTTGCATAATCGGGTCATTTCAATAAATGACAAACAACACATACTAATATGCAAAACATTATAACCAATGTTTCAGTATAATCATATCTCACAAATTTTAATCACATGAATACCTCAATGCATTTGTAGTGGTTCATATAGTTATGTACACATTAAAATAATGTTTTGACATAACCCCATTCATATTTCATGTAATGTTTTGCAGTTCCATATCAGTCATATATTTAGATCTGATGAATATTTATGCAAGCCCTTATTGTTCTTAACATGAATTTGTCTATTCACCAATAAAATAGAAATATTGTAACATATGATTTTAATCATGTTTATACCATAAAATCATTTCTAATTCTAAGAATATAGATTGTAATGAAAAAAAATTATGATTTTATAAAAACATATGATAATAAAATAATCATGTAGCCCAACATTCATATCTCATGAATAATCACGCAGCTCTATATTCATCTCTTTACAAACAATGATGCACCCCAACATTAATATCTCATGAATCATTCATGCATCACAATAGTAATATCTCATGAATAACCACGCAACTCTATATTCATAACTTTTTTAACAATCATGCAACCCAACATTCATATCTCATGAATCAATCGTGCACCTCTAATTCATATCTTTATGAAACAATCATGCATGATCTATATTCAAATCTTATGAAACAATCATGCATGCTATATATTTATATCTTATAAACAGTCTTGCATTCTCTATATTCATATTATATGATTTTTTTTTATTTGCAAGTAAATGAAAGACAATCAACATATATGCTCACAATGAAAATATGTATATGACTGTAATGAAAATATCAAAAAACATATAGATGTAAATAGCATATAAAAATTCAAGTACTTATCTTTTATTGTTTTGATGCTCCGTCTTCATGTCTACTTCCTTGAGGAGATTATTGGAGTTCCTCGGTCTTGATGTCCTTGCAAATTTGACTGCATGTAGGAGGTAGTGAAACTTTGCATGGAGAAACTGGATCCCATGCAACTCGGAGAGAAGGTTCTTTTTCAAATAAAACTTATTCCAATGATAATAATCTTCTTTAGATGATATCTCAACTCTATGAGGCTCTCATTATACATCAGATCCTTTGAATAATGATATTATTCAAACCACAAATCTCAGGGATTTTCCATCAATTTGTCGACTTTGGGAAAATGGCCATGAAACAAATTCTAAGAATTTCATCTTCAAATAATTTATCATATATCTCAAATAGTTGCGAATTTTTTAAATCTTCTTGTGAAAAATCTAAATAAGCCAATTTGGGAATTGGGTTTTCAACTGTTTTGTTTGATTCCTCACGGATTCATCAGAACGTCTCCATGAAATTTGTATCCTACAAAGTGACAGAAATGGTGCAAGTTGACTTTCTCTTTAATTAGCCCTACATTGGATAAAAACTCCTCACTCACTGAGGTCACATAGACATATAGATCATGCTCCTCAAGAATTCATAACACCCTTGACATTCATGTGTTGAAGTTGGAAGCACCTTCAAGTCAGCCTTCTAGTGTGACAGAGATCGATGCCATAGATCCAAGCTCTTTTCTCCATACTTCTCAATATCACGTAGGATTTAGTTGCTTGCGAAAACTAAGGTTTTCCATGCCCTTTCTCTGATACCATGTTAGTGTTTGAGAAAATATGTAGAAACCTGAAATTTAAAACTTTAATCCACAATTATAGTGTACATAGATCTCATCAATATTCCAAATAAATAAATAAATCAAACCATAGAAAAAATTAATACCCTCGTTGTAATACTCCCAAAATTTCATAAAAATTTAAAATTTTTCTTTGCAACAAATAATGATTAAAACATCGCTGAAGAGAGTAAATTAAGTGCTAACAGTTTACATTCTGAAAGATCTAAATCTAGATACTATAACAAAATCATTTATTTATATATATAAATACATTCTTTACTAACAGCATTCAAAAGCAATGTCATGAAAGATCGATCTATAAAGTAAAATAACTGGAGAAGTAAAGTATTGAGAGCAACTGTTAACTTACTAGAGAATGAAAGGTACTAAAGTTTCTTTTATTATTTAATGAAGGGGCCTTTGATTGTGCCGGAGGCTTACTTAGCTTATTAAAGCTAATGCAGTCAAAATGATGTTCTTCTTACAAGTATTTTACAAGTAATCATTTTTTACTTCCAGTTTGGATTCCAGAAAAAAAAATATTAGTTCGATAATAGTTAAAAATTTCTAGAGAACTCATCTATTGTTTATTAAAAAAAAATGAAATAAGTGTGGAGTAGGGTAACTCATCTAGGTCATGGTTATTGAAGGTACTAAAAAAGATTACTTCCTTTCCATATCAATTTTACTTGTGAATATCATACTGTTTTTAGGGCGTAGAACCTTTAAGTTCTAAATGTTTGTTATGTTAATTATGGTATGACATGCTTATGTTACACTTGGTATAAGCATAAGATGTCTAAAGATGCATGTCCCTTATGCATTGTCATACCAAAATATTTTCAAAGTAAACCTATATGCTTATCTCACATTTGTATGATAAGCCTAATACATTTATAGTTATTCCTAGAATAATACATAAAGACTATTTTCCTAACTTTACTCATTAAGGAAAAATACACTACATAAATTTTGCAATAAGAACCTAGGCTTTAAATTATAAAACTAAAAATGAACATAATATATTTTGCAGGTTATACTACGCTATAAGACTATATCGAAACCCATAATATTGTTTTAAAAGGTGGAATCCATGTGTAAAATGGCTATGCAGTGAGTTTAGTGCTAAACCCTATCCATATACATTTGACTAAACCCGAAATTTTTCCTTGGAAACTCATTTCCATTCGAAACTGGTGGGTAGAGCTGACAGGCTCTCGGCCTCTTGGCCTCTAAAGAAAAATTTGTGTTTATCTATGTTGAAGGGTGATTTACGAGACCAAAATGCATTCTTTTTCCTTAGTAGAACTGCTAGGAGATTGGTCAACTGATTGATAGCATGTGAAAAGTGTTTTCAGTTACTACTCGGCCTCTATTGTAGAATTTGTAGTTCTCCCTTTCCACTCCTCGATGTAGTCGGGAACTGAAGGTTTCCTTTTCAAGATCTTAATGGAGTGCAAGTGGGGATTTTATAAAATAACTCTACGCGGCTGTGAGCACAAAATAAAATTTCAAGGTAACTTCTTTTAAATTTTCTTGGAATTTTATTTCTTTCTTTTAATAAGAACCATAAAAGTTTTAATATCGATTTACTTTGGTTTTGTGCTTAGGTGGCTATGATGAGGACTCACCAATCCACAACTTAAGATGGAAGAAACATTTGCTTGACACCTACTGGTTGAGCTGCCATCCATTGATCACGTTGACTCGGTAAGCCTCAGATTTTAATCTGAGGTTCCCTTCTTCGGTGATGAGTAGGGTTCTCTTAGCGACGGTAAAAGGAAAAGTTTAAATCCAAGAAAAGAAAAACGTCTTATGGACGTGACTATGTTTATTTGTTGTGTTACTTGTAAGAGGTTGTATGGCCTTAGATCTGTATGCTAGGTTGCATGCAGATTAGGTTAAGATAAAAGTTGTGGAAAGAAATTTGATATGCAGATTCTTTTATAAAGAACATAAATGTGTTTTTACTTAAAGTTTTTTTTTAATGTGATAAGTTGATTTAAAAAGTTGTTGCAAAAGAGTTAAATTAATGTTTTTAAGATAGACTATGTGTTTTATTTACTCTGTTTTTTTTTATTGTATTCAGTTTTCAGTCTGGTGAAAATGATAATTTTACAGATAAGATGACAACGTTGTTGTCAAAGAAAACCGACAGTAAAAATGGGTTCAGTCCAAAAGAGCAGAGAGTAAAGTAATCTGGAAAGTTACTTATAAACTATACCTATTAAGGATTATTTTAGACTTTTGTTTTTCTTTAAAATTGTCGTTTTAATAATTAGGTCATCGTCATGACTTTGATTTCTTGTATAAACAATTGTTCATAAAAATTACATTAGTAATTTAGGGTTTTTACACACAAACAAAGTATTAGTGATAATATTAAAACTGTTTTCGATTTTGTAGATGAGCCGAATATTTATTCGCTCATACAAATAATATTAATAGAAAACTTGGTAAATGAGATAAGCCATAAGGCAAATACATATATTAATGATAAGATAAGAAATGATATGTTACAATGGTGGCCCTGCCTTAAATATGGCTTGGGAATTTGAAATGAGGAGACAACTCATTTCATAACCTAACTTAGTTAACCTAATTATTTAATGATTATCTTTATTTTATTTTTGTTACATTGCCACTCTCTTAGAAAGGCTTTGTCCTCAAAGTGTTATAATGTTGTCGTGCCGTTCTTTGTGATGTCATGGCTGAAGAAACATGTCGATACGAACTGCTAAGTGTAGAGCATAACTTTCGATATGTGGATGGGTCAATCCATCCTAAATTGNCATCTTTGATCATATTAGTATCATTATCTTTCGACATTTCCCACTTTTTAGATTTTCAGTTTTTATTGTTGGGGTATTGATAGGGAATTTTCACAATGTCCTTTTCTTTTACAAGTGTCGTCTTTTTTGTTGGAAGTTGTATTTTCGTCCCTTGAGGTTTTAAGGTTTCCTTCTGTATCTTTTCCAACTTGTTTTCCAACTGCACATAATCATTTTGAAACTTCTTAATCACTTCTACTTACGCTTTTATTGCATCTTCAGACTTCTTAAGTTGTTCCTTAAGATCTTTGTTATGATTTCTGATGCAATCATTTTCTTCCTTCTTTTCTAGAAGTTTCCCTTCAATGTCTTCCATAGATTGTTCCTTCTTCCGACTATTTTTCAACTTCTTAATTTTTGTGACTAGTGTTTTGTTATGATTCCTTAATCTGAAAATTTCTTCAGAATTGTTGGATAGTGTTTTATTAATTTTTTCGATCTCCCACTTATGATTCTTTTTAGATTCGTCATTTTGTTGTTGAAGAACTTTTATCTGTTGTTGATACTGGTCGATGAATGACTCTTGATTTTCTAATTTATGTCATATCTATGTTAGTTCTTCATCCTTTTCACTAACGATTTTGTTCAATCGTTTTATTTTCGCTTCATAATCATTTATTTCTTTCTTTATATCTTGATTTTTCAATCTCTGATTAAAATCGTTTCAATTTTTAATTTCTCAATTTGGGCAGACAATTTTTCTATATGATTTTTTGTTCCTTGAGCTCTTTTTGCATCTCATGTATTTTAATTATTACTTCTGAGTTCGTATTTGTGTCTCGTAATTCTTCATTGTCTCTTCGATAACACTTTAACTTGGCTTCTAATTTCTCTATTTGTAGTCGCAAACTAGATTCCATGATCTCTGATTTCTTCCACACTAGATGATGATGGTTTTCAATTTTTTTCGATTTTGTTTTCCTTTGACTTCCCCACCTAAGTTCAATCTCACTTGCTTTTTAGTATCAATTATTATGCACGTTTTTGATCTTTTATTTCCCTTAAGTTTTGTAAAATGTGAGTAGATTGGGTGGTTGGGAGGAATGAGTGTTATATTTGCCACCCAAGTTCAAATCTCACTTTCTCTTTACTAATAATTATTATGCACTTTTATATTAAAAATCAAACCCACTTTAAGAAACCACCCGTGGTTTCACTTTTACCCTCTTTCTTTTTTTTTTTCCTTTTACTTTTATCTTTTCTTTTTCTTAACTTTTCTTTTTTAACCTTTTTTTTTTCCTTTCCCTTTTTTTTTAGTTCTTTTAATTTTTTTTTTGTTTTTACCTTTTTTTCACTTTTTTTTAACTCGTTTTTGGGGGGGAGTTACTTTTACCCTTTTTTTAATTTTTTTTAATTTTTTTAAGGACAAATTCCTATTTTTTTGGGAAACCCAAATCTACACAAGGTGTAAATAAAGTGAAACCCAAAAATTCAGGGAAACCCTAGGTGATGGCTAAAAGCAAAAAATATGGCCAAAGGCCTATATCTAGCCAACAAGGCCCTGATACCAAATGATCCGAATATTTATTCGCTCATACAAATAATATTACCAAAAAACTTGGTAAATGAGATAAGCCATCAGGCAAATACATATATTAATGATACTATATAAGAGATGATATATTACAATGGTGGCCCTGCCTTAAATATGGCTTGGGCATTTGAAATGAGGAGACACATCATTTCATAATCTAACTTAGGTAACCTAATTATTTAATGATTATCTTTAGTTTATGTTTGTTACAGTACATCTTAGTTTATTAAGGATTTTAATTGGCTTAGGTTAAGACAAAAGGTATCCTTATCTTAATCCCTTTCAGTCTCCTTGACTATTCAACATACATAATTAGTTTCTTTATTAAATGTGTTACTTATGATGTATTAAAATAATGTCTTAATTATTATTTTACTTGAAATTACTATTTTGTAGAAGATTATATATATTAAAACCTATGGAAAAGGATTAGTGATGTGTTATATTAAACATAGTTACCAAAAGTGTTCATAAATTTTACTAACAGTTAAAAAATTACAACCTATCTTTACTAGATACAAATTCATTCATCTAAGCACCTATTGTACTAGAGTACTTCATCTTAAGACAAGTGGAAAAATACACACAGGTAATCCATTAATTAATTAATTTAAATATAACCCTATACATTCATTCCCTAACTTTAATCAGTAACTTTGTGAAATAAAAACTGGTAAACTATCTACACTTTAAAAAACAAACTTATCAAACATAACAGTAATTCTACCTTAACTACATTCATTTCAGCACTTATAATTGCATAAGATAAATAAAATAAAATTTAGAACCTGTGAACTTGTAGAGGAGACAACAACCTAAGAAGTCCCTTCCACCCAACCAATTCCTGAAGATAGCTTAGCTGATAGGCTTAGGACCCCCGAGCCTATCCACTGGTCCACCTATTTGAAAGTACTAGGTGAGAGAATGGGTTATGAAACCCTTGCAACTCCACAAAGTATTCAACAGTAATACTTCTCCCTTCTGCAGTAAGCACTCAGCAAAACATCTGCACTAGTTCAATTAAACAACTTTCACACTCCAAACAATTCTTCCTTTTCCCTCCATCGAATATGTTGTGCACAAATTTCACTTCAGAAATTTCACAAGTAAAGTTTGAACAAACCCTGATTAATTCAATGGGTAGTTTATAAGCATGCCTAGGTATTTTCGTCCATTTTTTTACTTAATGAGTCGCCTGCTCTTGTTCCACTTTCTTGGGGAACATGACCACAAAGATATGGACTTTGCCTCCTACACCGTCTAGAAGTGGTTTGAGGATGCTGCCAAGTGTCAATCTTCTCTCACCCCAGTTTATTCCACCCAGTGGCTAGTAGACACTCATTTAACATCCTCCTTAAGCTGTTGTCTCATCTTTTATTTATTAATTAATAAAATATTCAGCATAATTAATTTCAATCATCCTTGACCTCGCTTGGTCAATAATTACAAACTTTACAATAAAATTAAACTACAATGTCTTCTTAAACATAAATTGTTTTTGCAATTTGGGGTATGTGACATACACACGCCCTTAAATATAACATAATCCTTGATGTTATTTTATTCATCATCCCTAGAGCTGCCTTGGAACAGAATTGGATATGTTATCCCACATGTGACTCTCCAATTCCCAGGTTGCTTCTTCTAGACTAAGAAACTTCCATTGTACCTTCACTTTCCCAATGGTGCAATTCCAAAGCAATATATCTCTCTTGTCGAGGATACATGATCCGCTTCCACCAAAAAATATCCTTCGGGTTCCACCTACACATCATTCCAATTTATAACATGAGTAGCATCAAGTACATATCTTTCTAAAACAAATATATGAAAAAACATTATGAACTTTTAGATTTGGTGGTAAATCCATTTGGTATGCCACCTATCCCTTTCTAGACAATATTTCAAAAGCCCCACAATATTTGGGTTCCAACTTACAACTTCCTAACTTTCAAGAACTCTTTTTAGGCCTTACCTTTATGAAAACATGTTCATCCACCTGGAACTCTTTCTGAGATCATTTAAGATCTGATTGAATCTTCTATTTGTCTTGTGCAACCTTTAAATTACCTTGCACCTGCTTCACAATTAACTCTATCTCCTTTAATAGCTTAGGTTCTAGTACTAGCCTTTCAACTGTGTTACTCCATGAGATGGGAATATTGCACTTTCTGCCATACAGAATTTCAAATGGGCTGTATTTTGTTGAATCTTGGTAGTGGTTGTTATATGCAAAATCAACCAAGTGTAAGTAGTCCTCCCATTTACTTGGTTGTTCTCTAACATACATCCTTAGCATATCTTCCAGTATTTGATTCACCCTTTTAGTCTGTCCATCCATCTGCAGATGAAAAGATGTACTGAAATTTAAAGTAGTATTCAAACCTTTAAACAGATATTTCCAAAATTTTTCTGTAAACTTAGGGTCTCTATCAGAAATCATAACTTTCGGTACCCGATGTCAACGAAATATTTGTGTCATAAATATTTGAGCAATATTAGCAGTCTTGTGGGTGGTCTTTACTGGTATAAAATGAGCTTCTTTACTGAGTTTATCAACTACTACCATTATCAAATATTTTTTATTCTGATTTCTAGGTAAAGCTGTAATAAAATCTAGACTGATTATTTACCATTTCTAGCTAGGGATTGGTAACGACTCTAATAAACCGACTGGATGCTGGTGTTCAGTCGTAAATTGTTGACATTCAAAACTCTTGGCAACATATTCTTCCAACTCATTTTTCATATTCGACCAAAAATAATATTTTCGTAAGATGGTTTGGTCTTTTGATAGCTAGGATGTCTTGACTAAGGAGTCTTATGTATTTCATTTAAAATCAACAGCTTAGTTTTAGGTACATTAGGTATATAAAACCTATTTTTATAAAGTATTAACCCTTTTTCATTTATACTGTAACCTGTACTTAAAATTTTAGTTAAATTTTCTCCCACTTTAGCTTGTAATTTCTGATAATTTTCATCCAATTTTACTCCTTCTTTCAGCTAATATTCTAAATCTATTTTATAAGTATTAATTGCTGCCATGAAATTCAATCTTGCATTTCTACTTAAAGCATTAGCGACTTTATTTTCTTCTCCCTTAATATGTTGGATCTCGAAATCATACTTGCCAAGGAAAGCTAGCTACCTATCTTTCCTTGCGTTTAAATTTGGTTGATCCGACAGATACTTTAAACCCTTATTAACCATCATTAACATTAATTTTCTTCTGATCAGGTGATGCTGCCACATCTTTAAAGCATTTATCACCGCATCAAACTCTAAATCGTAAGTAGTGTAATTTTTCTCGTGAATTTTAAGTTTCCTATACTCATATGCTATTACGTGTCATTCTTGAGTTAAGACCCCACCAATTCCATCGTTGCATGCATCAGTGCATACAACAAATTATTTGTTAGGATCAACAATTCTTAAAATTGGTGGAGTAGTTAATAATTCTTTTAATTTCTTAAAACTTTCTTCACATTTTTTATTCCATTCAAATTTCTTCCCTTTCTTTTGTAATGAACTTATGGGATTTGTGATCCTTGTGAATCCCTCAATAAATCTTCGATAGTAACCGGTGATCCCCATGAATGAACGCACGTTAGTCACATCCTTTGGGACCGACCATTTTTCAATTACTTTTAACCTTTTTGGATCAACCGAGATTCCATCTTTAGTTATTACATGACCCAAGTATTGTATTTTATCTTTAAAGAAGTCGCACTTAATGAACTTAGGATAAAGCTGATGTTCCTTTAACACTTGTAAAATAATTTTTAAGTGTTCCTCATTCTCTTCTTTACTCTTAGAATAAATTAAAATATCATCAATAAATACAACTACAAATTTATCGAGATATTTATGTAATACATTATTTATTAAACACATGAAGATAGTTGGGGAATTAGTGAGCCCAAATGGCATGACAACAAACTCATAATGACCATATTTGGTCCTAAAAGCTGTTTTTAAAATATATTCATCTTTGATCCAGACTTGATGATAACCAGATCTTAAATCAATATTTGAAAATACTGTTGCTCTGTTCAACTGATCAAATAGGTCATCTATGTAGGGAAATGGGTATCTATTATTAATGGTCATTTCATTAAGATGACGGTAATCAATGCAAAAGTGTTGTTGCAGCTGCAACATTCTCCCAAATTTCTTAAAATTTTGGACCCTCCTTTAATTTTTGTCTTGCTTAGATTTATTGAATTTGCTTGACTCTGCTGCGAGTTTGATCTTTTGAGGATGATTGCTGAATGAATATCTTTGTCTGTTGATGCTACTATGTTTAAATTGGTTTTTACTTACGGGTGATTTCCTTTGTTCACTGTTGGAAGGTTTTTGAATTATGAGTTGGGGTCGTAGTCACCTACGCAGCCGCCCTTGCAGAAGATTTATAATGAATGACCCGATGTAAAGTGTGTTGTTCACCGATGCATGTTTTTCTCTATTATTTTATTTTATTATTAGCATTTTTCTTTTCGTTGTCGGAGGTCTTTTGTATAGTCTATCGGAGCCATTGTTCTCTACAGAGCCACCATTGTGGAATCTAAAAGACGAATGTTTCGATGCATAGCCCCTACCCTGGCCGATCCCATGGTTTTATCGCTTTTCCTCGTTAATCAGAGCAGTTCATAACTATGGGTGGAAGCCATGTCTATTTGAAAATTCTGCCATTGTGGTTCCTTAATAGACTAACCATCTGATTCTATAATAGTTCCGACCTTCGATGTATTGAATTGTGTTGTAACGCTTTATTTCTCCGATGTTTTATTTTGCTCAGGAGCACCTAGACCATGGGTTACCCGCCATTGCGGCATTTTAGTAAACTAACCGATAGACGTTATGTGTTTCGATTCGCTGATGAGGTTTTTATCTGCCGGAGGTTTAGTTTTCCCGTCGGTGGGGTTTTTTCTCGCCCTAAGTGACGGATTTCTTTGTTTTTGATCAGGTATGAGGTTTCCACGTTGAAAGCACAGCGCCGGGTTGTTACTGTTGATGCTCATTTTTATTGGTAGTATGATTTACGTTCATTGAAAAGTGATTTGGATAAATGATGTTTTTTTTGTGTTGATCTCAAACAGACATGGGAGATTTTCTCAGATCCAGTTGATGATTACAGCTACAAAGAATTCATAGCTGGAGGACAACTCAAAAGTAAGTTGGTTGAAGAAAGAAGCAGCTAAAGCATAAAGAAGCAGAGATGTGGCTCAAGGAAAAGAATATAGTGGAAGTCTGAGATCAACAGGATCTCAAAAGGACCAATTGATTACTGAGTGTAATCATTAAGAACGGTGTCTCAGGCTTGGGAAGTTTATCAGTTACCAAGCCGGTCCCTTTTTACAAAGTGCCTATAAATCTTAGTCTTAATTTGAAATATAACGTTTGTATGAATCATGAGCACTCATCAAAGAGAAAATTGTAAGACTAAAATGCTTAGGGAGGCCAAAGGTCATGGGGTGGAGGAAACCCAAAGGTTTTTCTATTTTTGTATAAATATAGGAAAGTTCGAGAGAACTAGGCCCTTTTTCTCAGTGAGATTGGTGAGAACACATTGTAAGAGGAACTATTACAGTTTCGCCTGTTGGAGAAATCTTTGGTGGAATGTTCAAATGTTGTTCAATGGATGTTGTTGAAGGGGAACTATTTCGTTTTCATCCTTTATTCATTAATCGTGAGATCGTTCTAACTTGTTGAACCTATGTTCTTTTATGAATTTTCTCTGGTTTATTTTATGATAATTTCCACTATGAGTAATGAATGTTTTCACAGACAATGAGCTATCTTGTTGTTCATCCATCTATTCATGTTTATGTGTTTTGAATCAAAGAACAACTACCTATGATTTTTCTTAATGCATGAATAGTAATACATTACTCATTAAATGATAATCTCACTCCCTAGGGACAGCTTAGTTAGTTTTATTTCCTGCTGTGTGTGGTTCAGATGTGGGAGAGTCTAAGATGAGAGGTAAGAACCCGCGTATCACATTGTGACCGCTCCTCGTATTCTTTATCAATCTGCATTTTAGATAGGCACTTACATATCATACTTAAAGTTAAAAACATAAAAATATATATAGTGGACCGGGCCGCAACCGGTAAAACCTTCTAATTTTTGTTACTTGACCTACAATAGCCAGACCATAAACCGGACGAATTCCCCATACCAAACAGTCACGGGCTAGTTGGGAACGCTGATTGGGGAGAATCCCTTGTTGTTGTTGCCTGCGATTTTCCAAGCCTCGATAGTTTTTGGCACTAGAATGAGGGCACCGGTGCATGGCTAGCCGAGGAAACCCATTTCCTCGAAATTACTCCACTAGTGATAGTTTTGAAAGTAGTTTATTTCCTAATCCGATTCCTGAAGAGAATAGAGAACATCTATATTCTGTGGCCAATGAAGTTGTTAATGATCTGAGAAGACACACTAGGGCTTATGTGAAGAAGATTGGAGGATTACCGATTATCCCTAACTTACCTAGAAGAGAATACAAGAAGAAAGAATGTCATGTATTGGAAGACTCTGTGTTGGTTGGAGATTGGGAAGAACTTGTAGAAACAACTTTATAGGAAGTTGTTCAGCTTTTGAATCAAGTAGTTTCACCTGTACATACTCCTGTCCCTTCACCCCCTCACTCTCCACCGAGACTCATGGCAGGTGTAAATGCAAATCAGCCACCTAACTCACCAAATCCACCACCTGCTTGGTAAGCCAGATCGCACTTAAACCTTAAACCTAACACCTCCTTTGCATGACTTACCTCAGGCTTTTGAGAAGATGCTACCCAAGTTTGAACCAAGTGAGAGGATCTTAGTAGATGATCATTTGCAAAGTTTCTACTTGGCCATATAAGGTCTAAAGGCTAGAGAACACGAAGACATAGTCTGCAGAGTTTTCCCACATACCCTTAAAGGGGCATCCGCCTCATGGTATTTTGGTCTGCCTACAAATTCAATCCCAGAATGGGATACTTTTGAAAGAATATTCAGAAGAAAATATGCAGCCCAAAAAACTCATGCAGCTCTCATGAAAGGGTTGTGTGCTTTAAATAAAGAAAGAAAAGAGAAGGTGCATAGTTTTACTCAAAGGTTTGCAGCCTATCTTAAAAACTTTTCTGAAACTGACAAACCCTCAGATAAATTTCTGATTGAATATTATACTTCAGTTCTGGGACCTGATTTGGCCATGTTTTCCAAAATGAAAGCCAAACCTATGCTAACATAGACTTATGAGGAAGCCGAGAGAGTAGAAGATGAAAAGGAAAGCATAGAAGATTACTCGGAGCTGTCAGGAGAAAAAAATTTTGGGAAGAAACCTTTGTCGTTTACTAAGCCTAAAGATGAACAGTCACAAGACTTCGAAGGAATGGTGAAGATGATGCAGAAGCTTTCAACAGAATAATAGATTTGGAAAAGGATAAGGAGGCTCAGACGTCTTACAAACCTTACTACAAGAAAAGAGAGGATAACAATCAATCCAAACCGCCTCCACACGGTCCTGCATCAATGAACTTAACGAAAGTAGGTATGGATAACTTTTGCACTTTTCACCAGCAGCGCCATTCTAAAAAAAATTGTCCACAATGGATAAATTCAATGACATTAGTGATGAATCAACTGTTGGACTCAAAACTAACAAAAGCCAATGATGAGGAAGAAAATGATAACGAATCAACAGAAAAGCAAGAGGATGATGCCATGGTTTTATGGGATTGTGTCACAATGTTTGATATTGGAAAGGAAATTTATTTAAGACATGAGGACATATTAGAAGCAAATGTGACAACGAGAAGCCAAGGGCTGATAAAAGAAGACAGGTTAATAATCCCCAAAAATAAGAGAATTCAGAAAAATATAAAGAAATTTCAAAAATGGCACCACGGCTAATAAAATTCCTGAGTTTACTATTACCACTCAAAATCCAAAGCAGACCAACATGCCTAATAAGCCCATTGAAAAGAAAATCGATAATATAAAAATGAATCTCACAATGGAGTATGACATTATGGAGGATATCAAGAAGGTAAAGGCGAATATTTAACTATTTGAGATGTGTAATGTCCCACATCAGAAAGAGAAATTATTGAGAGCACTTGAAATGCCTTAGGAAAAGCTTCCCACCGACAATCTACCCCAAGAAGAAGAAATCGGTGAAGCAAGTGTGGGAGGTAAGCCTAAATGCAAAACTCCACCTTTTCTCCTTACTTTCAAAATTTTCAACCATAACGTGCACAACTATCTAGTAGACTTAGGGGCATCAATAAATGTTATGCCACTGTCAGTCTGCAAGAAGATAAATGGACAACCCAAACCATCTACCTGGCAGGTCATTCAGTTGGACAGAACAAATGTGAAGGTAATTATGGAAATGGAGGATGTTTTAATTCAATTATCTTCAAATGAAAAGGTATGTCAGTTCATTAATGTTGTAGTAGCAAACATACCTGAGGCGTATGGACTTGTTTTGAGTAGGGATTGGTTAGCAAAGCTGAATGGATATTTTGCATCAGACTGGTAACATCTATGGCTACCTTATAAAGGAAGTAAAAATCAAATTAAAGTTATAAGAGAGCCCCACATGAAACACAATGTCACTTAGTTAGAAGGTAAGAATGAACCAGTGAATTCTGTTTTGGGGAACTACTTCGTTGAGCTAGAACCATGAAATTACCAAGTGGAAGAAGGCAGCCGTACATCAGACACCCAGCCTGATCTCCTTCGATTTTCGCAGGTTGATAAAATTGATTGTAAAATAGTAGATTTAGCTTTAGATGTAGATGTTGATTCATATACAGTAGTAGTAGATTATTTTTGGACACTCTTCTTTGATGGATCTAAAACTTTGGAAGGATGAGGAGTTGGCTGTGTCCTGATTGATCCGAAGAAAAATAAACATTTCCTTTCATGTAGGTTAGAGTTTGAATGTACCAATAACACAGTCGAATATGAAGCATTAGTTCAGGGACTAATAAAAGAGATTGAATTAAAAGTAGAAAATCTAAAAGTGTATGGGGATTTTGAAATAATTGTAAAACAGATTCAAAATCAAATACATTGCATTTCCCCTCATTTAAAAGCTTATCAAAAGGAAGTGTTGGATTTGCTTAAAGGTTTGTATAAATTTAATATTGTATCGATTCGTAGACTAAAGAATGCAGCAACTGACTTGTTAGCAACCTCACCTATGAGGCTTGTACTCTCTAATAACAGTTGTTCTATTGAATTACTTTTCAGGCCTTCTGTTCCAGACATGATTACAAATTTACAAGTTTTTGATGACGATCAGTAGATTCTGGAATGTTTGAAAAATGATGAAACCTTCAAAGGGGCAATCATTGATGATGAAGAACATCAAGCTGAGCTAAAATTCGACAATTTTATTCCTAAAGAAGTCAGGACTTTAGAGCGAATGTTTGATCTAAACTACAAATTCAGAAGGCCAGTAAATTTTAAGATGCATAGCTCGTCTTTACAATGCAAGCTGATATTTATAGGAACTAAAATTGAGCCTAAATATGTGAATTTGGGAAAGTGTTGCTCCCCAGGTGAAAGAAATAAGTTCATTAGTTTGTTCAAGCAATACAAAGATGTGTTTGCATGGAAATATAAAGGTTTGAAGACATATGACACCAAGATTATTCACCATGTCATCCCTATTAGGACTGGGGTCAAGCCTTATCAGTAGCCTTTGATGAAAATGCATCCAAAACCGGAGCCTCTAATTCATAATGAAATGAAGAAATTGTTGGATGCTAAAATTATTTTCAAAGTCAGACACTCAGAATGGTTGTCAAATCTAGTACCAGTAAGGAAGAAATCTGGAGAAATTAGACTATGTGTGGATTTCAGAAACTTATATCGTGCTTCAGATAAAGACAATTATCCAGTTCCACCCATGGAACGGATATTGCAAATGGTTTCAGATTCTGAGTTTATTTCTTTATTAGATGGATTCTCTAGTTACAATCAGGTGTTAGTAGCTGAAGAAGACAGACTCAAAACTACATTCAGAACAAGATGGGGGACTTTTGCTTATAGAAGGATGCCTTTTGGACTCATAAACATTGGAGCTACTTTCCAGAGGGCTATGGATATAGCTTTCCATGGTCTGATTGGACGCAGTGTTGTGGTATACCTCAATGTCATCACAATATTTTCAAAGAAAAGAGAAGAACATGCATTTCATCTAAAGCAGATTTTCAAGCGTTGCTGAAAATATGGTATCTCGCTAAACCCTTAGAAGTATGTGTTTGTTGTTACAGAAGGAAAGATACTAGGTCACGTGGTATCTGAGAAGGGGATCTCTATAGACCCATAAAGGATCAAAGCTATCGAATAGATCCCCTTACCCAATAGCAAAAAGGGCATGCAATCATTTATGGGGACAATAAATTTCGTGCGAAGGTTTGTGCCGGATTTTGCCCAAACTGTTAAGCCTTTGCAGCAAATGTTGAAACAAAGTGTACAATTCAAATGGAATGATGTAGAGAAGAATGCATTCAGTAAAATAAAGACATCTATTGCTCATGCACCCTCTCTCAAAAGTATAGATTATATGAAAGATTTTATTTTGTACACTTTCGCATCTGACGATTCACTAGCAACTGTGCTTACTCAGAAGGAAGATGGGGGAGATGAGTTCCCCATATCATTTATGAGCACTGGTTTGCAAGGGGGAAAATTAAATTACCCAACTGTGGACAAGCAAGCTTATGCAATCTTCAAAGCGGTAAAACAATTCAGTTCATACATACTTAAGAACCAGACCAAGGTAATAGTTCCACACCCAGCTATGAGGTCTCTTTTCTTGAAAAAAGAATTAGGAGAAAGAAGAGGAAACTAGGTAATAGCTTTGCAAGAGTATGACCTTGAATTTAAGCTATCCTCCATCGTTAGAGGGAAATGACTGTGCAAACTAATGGCTGAAGGAAACAGTAATGAAGAAAACAATTGGGAAAATGAAGCAGAGTTACATATGATAGATGTATGTCCTCTTTTCACAGCTCCAGACTCCTGGTACCGAGACCTTTTACATTACCTTTAGGAGGGTGTGTTGCCAAAACATTGGAATTCCAAGTAGCGAAGAGTGTTGCGCCTTAAATCAACTGCGTATCAAATCATTGATGAAATTTTATTCAGGAAAAATTATGATGGAGTCCTTCTCAGGTGTTTAGAGAAGGAAGACGCAAAAAGGGTCATAACCAAGTTACACGATGGGCCTACTGGAGGCCATTTTTCTAGATATACGACAGCACATAAGATTCTCAGAGATGGGTACTATTGGCCCACACTGTTTAAGGATGCTCATCCACATGTTAGAAAGTGCGATATCTGTGAGAGGTGTGGGGGAAGACAAGCCAAAGTAGCAGGACCATTGAAGCCAGTTATGATAACGGAACCATTTGAGCAGTGGGGAATTGATATCATTGGAGAAATAAAACCAAATTCTTCGTTGCAGCCCAAATATATTCTAACGACAACTGAGTACTTCACTAGATGGCTCGAAGCCATTATGCTACGTAAATTCAATGAAGATGCGGTCATGAATTTCTTGTAGGATCATATTATGACCAGGTTTGGGGTTCCAATTTCCCTTTTTTTCGATAATGCTACTTATTTTTATTCTATTAGATTAACTGCATTCACTCATGAAAAAGGAATTAAGTTGCATTATTTTGTCAACTAATACCCACAAGGAAATGCTTTGGCAGAATCTACGAACAAGAATTTGATTAGGATCTTGAAAAAGACTATCATAAAAAACTAGAGAAGTTGGCATTTAGCATTACCGAACGCTCTTTTGGCTGATAGGGTCACACCCAAGAATTCCATAGGTGTGTCACCGTATACCCTTGTTTATGGAAAAGAAGATATACGTCCTCCTAACATTATGCTACCATCCTCCATAATAGCCTAAGAATCTAGAGGCACAGACAATGAAATCCTGCAACTAAGAATTTATAATCTTTTGAAGGCAGAAGAGTCTAGATCCATGGCCAATGAACGTTTTAAGCAGTAGCAGGAAGTAGTGAAAATGTGGTTTGATAAGCACAAAGCTGGAACAAAGGAATTTGAAGTGGGAGACCTGGTTCTTAAATGGGATCACCCGCATGATGAAAAGGGGAAGCACATGAAGTTTCAACAGTTATGGGTATGCCCTTTTCAGATTGTGGCAAAACTTGGCCCCTCAACCTATAAATTACAAAATTTACAGGGGTGGGAAGAGAACTTGCCAGTTAATGGTTTAGTTATCAAGCCTTATTTTTCTTACTTTTTTGTTTTTGTTTTGTACATAAATAATTTTATTTGGTTGATTGTTGCTTGTTTTTAGTTAAAATTTATTTTTTATTTCAATAAAAGAGGCAAACTGTTGGTTGCATGGATCCTCTGAGTTCTGGACTAATTGAAATCTTTGGGTATAAGACTGTATGCTTTTGTTTGAATCTGATGAAATTTCTTATCGTAAGTAGTTTTCCTAAGTGGCTATGAACACATTGAAGTCCTGCTTAATCCTTGAAAGATGACTTAGGATCAAGAAGTCTGGAATACTATTTTGAGGCCCCATCCATTCCACATTCAAAATGTCCTAATGTATGACAGTAAAAGACCCATGGAAATGAAGCAGGGTAAACAATATATTATATATAAATGATCCCATGCCAAAAATTGAAAGCCAAAAGGCTAATAAGAGTCAAAACTCCTAAGAAAGCAATATGTATCAAACAAAGCACTGAATCTTATAAGTACATAATTTCCAAAAGTTCTTCTCCATCCGTGAGCTAAAAATTAAATACATCTCTCACACAAAAGGACACTATGGATAGAAGAGCTTAAATAAAAAAATTAAGAAAGAAAGGAATGAGGAGGACTCAAAGGAACAAAAAGTTCACAAGAACACAAAAGTGCAAAATGGCATGGGAGTGAGGAACAAATGAATATTTTTGTTTTCCATGTGTTACAATCATGTGGTGTCTAAGCTGGAAGCTACTCGAAGACTGAGGTAAAATAAAACTTATCTACTTGGCCTCAAAAGAGTTATCTTGACTTTGAAGTCTTAGTTTCCATTTCCTAAATAGGACTATCATCAATGATTAAAAGTATATATATTTGCCATTGTGGGAATCCAGACATCTAGAAGAATTCAACATGTTGGTTTTATTGCTAAATAGTCTGTTCCTTAAGGAAGAAATTATCCAGATATTGGGGTTCACCAGGTAGTCACCATTTGTTGCAACTGCAACGTTCTCCCAGATTTCTTAAAATTTTGGACCCTCCTTTAATTTTTATCTTGCTTAGATTTATTGAATTTGCTTGACTGTACTGCGATTTTGATCTTTTGAGGATGATTGTTGAATGAATATCTTTGTCTTCTAACGCTGTTATGTTTAACTTGGTTTTTACTTATGGGTGATTTCCTTTGGTCACTGTTGGAAGGTTTTTGAATTATGAGTCAGGGCCGTAGTCACCTACACAACCGCCCTTGTGGAAGATTTATAATGAATGACCCGATGTAAAGTCTACTGTTCGTTGATGCCTATTTTTCTCTGGCATTTTATTTTACTGTCAGCGTTTTTCTTTTCGTTGTCGGAGGTTTTTTGTAGAGTGTATCAAAGCCACTGTTCTCCACATACCCGTCGTTGCGGAAGCTAAAAGGTGAATGTTTTGATGCATATCCCCTACCCTGGCCGATCCCGCGGTTTTATCGCTTTTCCTCATTAATCGGAGCAGTTCATAACTGTGGGCAGAAGCCGTGCCTATTTGATTCCCACCATTGTGGTTCCTTAACAGACTAACAGTTTGATTCTATAATAGTTCCAACCTCCGATGTATCAAATCCCATTGTAATGCTTTGTTTGGTCAATGTTTTGTTTTTCTCTAGAGCACCTAGACCATGGGTTACTCGCCGTTGCAGCATTTTGGTAAACTAACCGACAGACGTTATGTGTTTTGATTCGTCGATGAAGTTTTTATCTACCAGAGGTTTAGTTTTCCAGCCAGTGGGGTTTTTTCTCGCCCTAGGCGAGGGATTTCTTGGTTTTTTATGAGGTTTGAGGTTTCCATGTTCAAAGCGCAGTCCCGAGTCATTACTTTTGATGCTCATTTTTATTGGTAGTATGATTTACGTTCATTGAAAAGTGATTTGAATAAATGATGCATTTTTTGTGTTGATCGTAGACAAACATGGGAGATTTTCTCAGATCTAGTTGATGATTACTGCTGCAAAGAAGTCATTGCTGGAGGACAACTCAGAAGTAAGTTGGTTGAAGAAAGAAGTAGATAAAGCATAAAGAAGCAGAGATGTGGCTCAAGGAAAAGAAGATAGTGGATGTTTGAGATCAACAAGATCTCAAAAGGACCAACAGATTACTGAGCGTTATCATTAAGAACAGTGTCTCGGGCTTGGGAAGTTCATTAGCTACCAAGACGTTCCCTTTTTACAAAGTTCCTATAGATCTTAATCTTAATTTGAAATATAACATTTGTATGAATCATGAGCACTCATAAAAGAGAAAATTGTAAGACTAAAACGTTTGGTGAGCCCAAAGGTCACAGGGTGGGAGCAACCCAAAGGTTTTGTTATTTTTGTATAAATATAGGAAAGTTCAAGAGAACCAGGACTTTTTCCTAGTGAGACTGGTGAGAACACATTGTAAGAGGAACTATTTTGTTTTGCAATATACTATTACAGTTTCTCCTGTTTGAGAAAGCTTTGGTGGAATGTTCAAATGTTGTTCAATGGATGTTGTTGAAGGGGAAATATTTCATTTTTAGCCTTTATTCATTAACCGAGATATCGTTCTAACTTGTTGAACCTATGTTCTTTTATGAATGTTCTCTGGTTTATTTTATGATAATTTCCACTATGATTAATGAATTTTTTCACAAACAATGAGCTATCTTGTTGTTCATCCATCTATTCATGTTTATGTGTTTTGAATAAAAAAACAACTACCTGTGATTTTTCTTAATGCATGAACAGTAATACATTACTCCTTAAATGATAATCTCACACCCTAGGGACAACTTAGTTAGTTTTATTTCCTGCTGTGTGTGGTTCAGATGTGAGAGAGTCTAAGACAAGAGGTAAGAACTTGCGCATCACATTGTGACCACTCATATTCTTTATCAATTTGCATTTTAGATAGGCACTTGCATATCATACTTAAACTTAAAAACAAAAAAATATATATGGTGGATCGAGCCGCAACCGGTAAAAACTTCTAATTTTGGTTACTTGACCTAGGATAGTCGCACCATAAACCGGAAGGATTCCCCATACCAAAAAGTCAGTGGCTATTTGGGAACGTTGACTGGGGAGAATCCCTTGCTGTTGTTGCCTGCGATTTTCCAGGCCTCAACAAGTGTAGAGTACCGTTTTTTTTAACGAAAAATGACAGGTGCTCCCCATGGAGACATGCTTGGTCTTATATAATTTTTATCAATAAGTTTATTTAATTGTGATTTTAATTCATTAGTCTCCAATATATTCATCCGGTAAGGATATTTTCAGTTAGGAACTACACCAAGTACCAACTCAATAGTGAAATCCAGTTCCCTTTTCAGAGGAAGTCCCATAATTTCCTCTAGAAATACATCCAAATACCCCCTCAAGATTGGGATATCATCTAATTTTAGTTTATATTCATTATTAATATGTTCTTCATCGGTTATAGTTACAGCAAAAGATTTACATCCCTTTCAAACATCCTGTTTTAGTTGCAAGGAAGAAATTTGTCTGATTGTTGTTTTCCTAGGAATTCTTGTTACTGTTTATCCTTCATTATTTTCACATGTAAAACTTTTATTGAAATAGTTCAAAACTACTCTATTGTGTTCTCACCATTCCATACCAATTAACATGTCATAAGAACCCAACCGAATTACATTTAGCTTTACCGAAGTTTCAAATTGATTCATGAATAAAGCACAGTCTTTCACACAATTAATTACTTTTCTTTTTGCTCCTGTACCTAGTTGAATCAACGATGACATTGTAAAATTCTCTACTGGTAAATTTCATTTTTCTACTATACTGGGAAGAAACATAACTCAGGCTAGCCCCTGGGTCAATTAAGATAGAAATGGGTTTTTGGTTCAGCTTACCTTCTACTTCCACCATGGAAGTTTGATGATCAGCTTGTCTGTTTTCCAATGCCACATTAATCATGGGAATTCCTCTTGCTAAGTCACCAACCGTCATTTATTCCTGCACTGTTTGAATGTTGTTGATGGTCTTCTTTTTTTAGGGCATACTGATGCGTAGTGAGGTCCATTGCAATCCCAACATTTTTTCGGTTCTTTACATTCATTAATCTTAACGTAGTTGCCATGATTATTAGCAATTTCTTTCTTTCTAGGGGCATTAGGGTTTGGGTGTGAGTTACCTTTATTTCCTTGAAAATTATTCTTAGGAAAATTACGTGCATTATTATTCCCAAAATTTTGATTAGGTGTGAAACCCTTCTTTTTATGTTCAAAATTATTAGACCTCTTGGCTTTTCAGTTTGATATGTTTTCCTTTTTTTCCAGTTTTGCTCATACTAGAAATTTGCCTTTCACATAGCCTCTTAAAGGGTTTTATAGTTATCGTATTCAATTATGTCTTTAATGTGAAAGGGTAAACAACTCAAAAACCATTGTACCTTGGGGTTCTCATAAACAATGTAAGGCACATAATGTAGTAAACTTAAAAATTTACTGTTCAACTCCTTCATATTCATAGTTCCCAACTTTAGTTCATAGAACTCTTTGGCTCTCTCTACATAATACTGCTCCGATAGAAACTTCTTTTTAAAGTATTTCCTAAAGGTACTCCAGATTTTATTCTTTTCCTTTATGCCTTTTACTCGTTTTAAGCCCTTCCACGAGATGTCTGCTTTTGCAATTAAATTATATATGGCCATTCTAGCTTTTAACTGATTCGAGTAATTAAAAATTTGGAAGTAATTCTTCATTTTGGACAGCCACACTTCAACTTCCTCCACTTTCTCTGTTTCTCCATTGAAATTTGGAAGCTTATATTTCTTTTTTCTAGAATGATAATTATCCTCACTGTTATCACTAGAATACCGACGATTCTTCCTATGTGAGTCACCATAAATTTCAGAGGACAAACTACTTTCAATTTTAGAATGTTTGGAATTTTTAATTTTATGTTGGTAGGACGTATTTTCAGATCCTATCTGTTTATCCTTCCCTTCACTCTGAAGTTTTTCCATTAGTATCTACTTCAGCTTCTCTTGAGCTCTTAGAATTATTTCATTCTCTTTTTTAATTGTTTCCATTTCGGTATTTAATTATTTAACAGTTTGTAATAGTTCATAGGAATTTCTAGTTATTTCTTCCTTAACAGGTTCTTTTCTAGAATTACTTTGTTCGTTTAATTTGGACCCTTCATCTCCATACTCTTCAAGTCCTTCCATAACTGCCATTCTAGTTTTAAAAAAAATTATGTATAACAACATTTCAAAAAAAATAATAAATCAATACGCATGAATTTTATTTACTCTTTGTTTATATGAGTTGAGCCGCTTCAGGCCTGGTGTTTGAACGCGAGCTTTGATACCATGTGTAATACTCCCAAAATTTCGTAAAATTTTAAATTTTTTCTTTGTGACAAATAATGTTTAAAACATCACTCAAGAGAGTAACTTAACTATTAACAGTTTACATTCTAAAAGAACTAAATGTAGATACTATAACAAAATCATTTATTAATATATATATAAATACATTCTTTACTAATAGCATTCAAAATAAATGTCATGAAAGATCGATCTAAAAAGTAAAAGAACTGGAGAAGTAAAGTATTGAGAGCAACTCTTTACTTACTAGAGAATGAAAGGTACTAAAGTTTGTTTTATTGTTTACTGAAGGGGCTTCTGATTGTGCCTGAGGCTTACTTAGCTTATTAAATATAATGCAGTCAAAATGATGTTCTTATTACAAGTCTTTTACAGCTAAGCCTTTTTTACTTCCAGTTTGGATTCTAGAAAAAAATAGTTCGACAGCAGTTAAAAATTTCTAGAGATAGAAAAAATGCAATAAGTGTGGAGTAGGGTAACTGATCTAGCTCATGGTTATTGAAGGTACCAAAACAAATTACTTCCTTTCCATATAAATTTTACTTGTGAATATCATACTGTTATTAGGGCGTAGAACCTTTAAGTTCTAAATGTTTGTTATGTTAATTATGGTATAACATGCTTATGTTACACTTGGTCTAAGCATAAGATGTCTAAAGATGCATGTCCCTTATGCATTGTTATACCCAAATATTTGCAAAGTAAACCTATATTCTTATCTCACATTGGTATGGTAAACCTAATACATTTATAGTTATTCCTATAATAATGCATAAAGACTATTTCCCTAACTTTACTCATTAAGGAAAAATACACTACATAAATTTTGCAATAAGAACCTAGGTCTTAAATTATAAAACTAAACATTAACATAATTTATTTTGCAGGCTATACTACGCTATAAGACTATATCAAAACCCATAAGATTGTTTTAAAAGGTGGAATCCATGTGTAAAAAGGCTATGGATTGTGTTTAGTGCTAAACCCTATCCATATAAATTCAACTAAACCCTTGCCTGGAAATTCATTTCCACTCGACACTAGTGGGTAGAGCGAACAAGCTCTTGGCCTCTTGGCCTCCGAAGCAAAGTTTGTGTTTCTATGTGTTGAAAGTGATTTACAAGACCAAACTGCATTCTTTTTCCTTAGTAGAATTGTTGGGAGATAGGTCAGTTGATTGATAGCCTGTGAAAAGTATTTTCAGTTACTGCTTGGCCTTTATCATAGCATTTGTAGTTTTCTATTTCCACTCCTTGACGCAATCGAGAACTGAAGGTTTCCTTTTCAAGATTTTAACGCAATGCAAGTGGGGATTTCAAGGTAACTTATTTTAAATTTTCTTGGAATTTTAATTCTTTATTTTAATAAGAATTGTTGAAGTTTTAATATCGATTTACTTTGGTTTTGTGCATAGGTGTCTATGGTAAGGACTCGTCGACCCAAAGCTGAAGGTGGAAGAAATATTTGCTTGATAGCTACAGGTTGAGCTGCCATCCACTGCTCACGTTGACTTGATAATCCTCGACTTATAACCTGAGGTTCCCTTCTTCGGTGGCGAGTAGGGGTCTATTCATGATTGTAAAAGGAAAAGTTTAAATAAATAAAAAAGGTCTTGTGGCCGTGACTGTGTTGATTTGATGTGTTAATTGTAAGAGCTCGTATGGCCTTAGATTTGTATGCTAGGTTGCATGCATATTAGGTTAAGATAAAAGTTGTGGATAGAACTTTGATATCCAGATTCTTTTATAAAGAATGGACTTGGGTTTTTAGTTAAAGTTTTTTTTATGTGATAAGTTGATTTAAAAAGTTGTTGCATAAGAGTTAAATTAAATATTTTAAGATAGACTGTGTGTTATTTAATCTGATTTTTTTTTATTATATTCAGTTTTAAGTCTCGTTAAAATGATAATTTTACAGAAAGGATGATAGCGTTGTTGTCAAAGAAACCCAACAATAAAAAGGGGTTCAGTCCAAAAGAGCAAAGAGTAAAGTAACCTGGAAAGTTACTTATAAACTATACATGTTAAGGATTATTTTATAGTTTTGTTTTTCTTTATAATTATCGTTTTGATAATTAGGTCATCCTCATGACTTTGTTTTGTTGTATAAACCATTGTTCATAAAATTTATATTAGTAATTTAGGGTTTATACAGACAAACAAAGTATTAGTGATAATATTAAAATTGGTTTCGATTGTGAACATCTTAGTTTATTAAGGATTTTAATTGGTTTAGGTTAAGAAAAAAGGTATCCTTATCTTAATCCTTTTCAGTCTCTTTGACTATTCAACATACATAGTTAGTTTTTTTTATTAAATGTGTTACTTATGTTGTATTAAAATAATGTCTTAATTATTATTTTACTTGAAATTACTATTCTGTAGTAGATTATATATATATATATATATATATATATATATATNTCATAAATTCTACTAACATTTAAAAGATTACAACCTATCTTTACTTGATGCAAATTCATTGATCTAAACACCTACTGTACTAGAGTACTTCGTCTTAACATGAGTGGAAAAATACAGACAGGTAATTCATTCATTCATTAATTAATTTAAATATAACCCTAAACATTCATTCCCTAACTTTAATCAGTAACTTTTTGAAATAAAAATTGGTTTACTGTCCATTTCAGAAAACAAACTTATCAAACATAATAGTAATTCTACCTTAACTACATTCATTTCAGTACTTATAATTTCATAAGATAACTAACTTAACATTTAGAATCTGTGAACTTGTAGAGGAGACAACATCCTAAGAATCCCGTTGCATCCAACCAATTCCTGAAGATAGCTTAGCTGCTAGGCCTAGGACCCCCGAGCCTATCCACTGGTCCACCTGGTTGGAAGCACTAGGTGAGAGAATGTTTTATGAAACCCCTGCAACTCCAGAAAGTATTCAATAGTAATACTTCTCTGCCTTCTGCATTAAGAACTCAGCAAAACAGCTGCACTAGTTCAGTAAAATAGCTTTCACACTCCAAACACTTCTACCTTTCCCCTCCATCGAATATCTTGTTCATAAATTTCACTTCAGAAATTTCACAAGTAAAGTTTGAAAAGCCCCTGCTAAATTTGATGGGTAGTTTATAAGCATGCCTAGGTCTTTTGGGTCAGTTTTTCACTTAATGAGCCTCCTTCTCTTATTCCATTTTCTTGGGAAACATGTCTAGAAAGATAGGGAAGTTTCGTCCTGCAATAGCTAGAAGTGGTTTGAGGTTGCTGCCAAGTGTCAATCTACCCTCACCCTAGTCTATTCCACCCAGTGTCCAGTAGATACTCATTTAACAACCTCCTTAATCTGTTGTCTCATCTTTTATTTATTAATTAATAAAATATTCACCATAATTAATTTCAATCATCCTTGACCCCACTTGGTCAATAATTACAAACTTTACAATAAAAATAAAGTACAATGTATTCTTAAACATAAAATGTTTTTGCAATTTGGGGTATGTGACACTCGAAAAACCCTCCACTAATTTGGAGGATGAAAAATCCAGCAAAAAATATTATAGTATGATTGATAATCTTCAGAGAATGATTATAGTGACAATAGTAGATTGTTTTTCAAGAGCATTAGAGAGTAGATATCAAATAGAACATTTTGTTGAATTTCCAATTGCTTAGCACTCTAATAACAATACAAACTCATTTATACAAAGAAGGTAGTGAATATTTGTATGCTTTAGTAACTTGTTAACACTAAGAACATTGTCTCATATTCAACCATGCTCCCCCATCAATTCACTGAGTTTAACTGCCTCTAACTGAGTTGTTAACTAAATCTAACGAATTGAATTTAATGGAATTGCATGTAACTGAATGGAACTTAATGGAACGGAATGGAACTGGATGTAAATGAACACAGCTAAATGTAACTGAATATAGCTGAATGTAACTGAACAAAACTAAGTGTAACTGGACATAACTGAATGTAACTTAACATAATTGAATGTAACTGGAAAGAATTGAATGTAATAAAACATCACTGGATGTAACTGAACTAAACTAAATAGAAATGAATGTAACTAGTTGTTCTCCATCAGTGTCATCGTCAACAATCACTTTCATAAGTTAAGGAGTTGAATTCTTAATTACCTGAAATTTTTATATCACAACTAATACTCAACTAATGTCTTATTAATTTGAGTACACTTGGAGGCATACGTGGGAAATTGAAATTATCTCTCTATCTTTGTTCTCATATTAATTTTCTTTGCATGGTCCATATGTGTTTTCATTAATATTTTATCATATCATACTCTTAAGAATTTTTTTGGACCTATGATCATATGTATTACCGTAGGTCATATATTCACATGCTAAACTAAATCACTTTAGGGGTAGCTAATCCCTAAAGGAGACTTGTAAAACATGTTGACCATGAATAGCCATACATCACATAGTATATCCTTGAGTCCTAATAAAACATAAGTCATGTGAACTTAATACAACATAAGTTCCAGATGTGATAGAACAAAAGTCTCAGACCTTAACATAAGGTCATGATCTTAACCATGACATCCTAGTACACTCATCTCTCTTGAATAGGACTTCATCAAGTGTCTAGCTTGATACAACACAAGCTATTTAACTTAAGACAGTAACTTAGTGAACTTAATACAACATAAAATCTGTACTTTACACAATAAGTCTCATGAAGAGTATCTAAAATTGATCATTAGAGGAAATTTTAACTCAAAATGGACCTCCTAAAAAAATTAATAAAATAATAAAATAATATTTATTAATTTTGGAGGAAGAAAAGAAAAAAACTATTTTTTTGTTTGTATTTTCGACATATCTCCCTGTGTTTTTACTCAAATTTCGATCGGGAAAGCTTGTTGGACGTGGAATTAAATTATGCATCCAATGAGTACCCACTCGACATACTTTTGATGGACCTCGCTACCCCAAAAATAAGAAATACCTGAAAAAACTTGATGATGATGTCATCATCACATTTTTTCAAGTATTTCTTGATGATGATGTCATCATCATATTTTTTCAGGTATTTCTTCTTTTTGGGATAGCAGGGTCCGTCAAAAGTATGCCGACTGGGTACTTGTTGGATGCATAATTTAATTCCACAACCAACGAGCTCTCTCGATCAAAATTTGAGTAAAAACACGAGGAGATATGCCGAA
Organism: Pseudotsuga menziesii; assembly: GCA_001517045.1. Classification (NCBI taxonomy): domain Eukaryota; kingdom Viridiplantae; phylum Streptophyta; class Pinopsida; order Pinales; family Pinaceae; genus Pseudotsuga; species Pseudotsuga menziesii. The sequence goes on from LPNX010538503.1 coordinate 355,940, forward strand.
AATACAAACAAAAAAGTAGTTTTTTTATGATACCTATTCCCAAATTTATATTAAAATAGTGTTTAGTACCTATAGTGTATTTCAAATTTAAAGCAATTTCATTGGCTAACACATGATGACATGGAATTTGAGTTTGAGTTAAAAGGTCCATTTTGAGTTGAAATTTCCTCTAATGATAACAGAAGTTCCGGACAAGACACAACAAGTCTCATGGACAATGACTCACAATGTTGTACATCTAACATTTCCATGTAAGTAAGCTCATGTTGGCTCATATATTCAGCATACCCAAAATCATTATAGATTGATTAAATAAAGCCCGTCATTTCTTAGGTAAAATTTATGAGCTCGATATCCACCAATCACAAATATGTTACATCATCACCTGTCGTTAATCCATCCCGTTACGATCTAGTATTTTTATAAATCGAAGCACTTTGCACCATCCAAGTGCACCATTCAAATGGCATGGTTTCTTGCCTTCACTCTAAAGTTTCCATGAATATAGGTCCCCATCCCCACCTGCTCATCGATATCCTTCGATATGAGGACCTCTATCCTGATATAATCCTAAATGTGTATATATCAGTCGAAATAGAAACTTGACACCCCTCTCGCATCCTAATGGTGACTTTCTATGGATCCTAACTACCATATCATCTAAAGAATTAGTGACAGGTCTTTCACCTAATCTTGATCAACACATAAAAATAGTTTCCTATGCAAAGTTTCATGAGCGCTAGATATGAGATATATACTAAATGGAAACTTCTAGAACGACACATGCCATCAAAGAATATGGTTGAACAAGTTTCACTAGAATTAAAATGAATACAACTAAAAAGCCTCGCTTTTTTTACTCAGTAGATTATATCATGGGTTCTTATCCCAAGACTTGATTTCATAGTCCCCTTAATGTTTTGGATAAATGGTATATTTTCCTCTCTTTGGAAGGAATTAGGTCTCTTGTTGAAAAAAACACTGCATGTTTTCCAAGCATGATGACACCGAAAAGGGTGTTATAAGGACTTAAAATTTTGTAGACAAAGATACATGAGCTAGCTTTTCTCCCTATAATGACACGACTAGAAGTTGAGAAAAATTACCTAGAACTAATGTTAGAACTAAAATACTGTCTACATAGGACACACTACAATTTGTTTTTACACATATCTTAAATGAGTTCTACCTAATGAGAAATAATATCAATTTTTCTCAACATTGTGTTGGATCCTACATTTTAAGAGTCAACAAAAAAATATGTGAAGGCTTTAGCAGCATAGCTGAGTTGATTCGAGGGATAATCAATGTTTGTGGTAATGTCCCGTTGGATCCTGATTTTTGGAAAGGACTATAATTACAAAAGATAGTGTAGGATACAAGGAAAAGTTGTGGAAACAGCCAACAACCACAAATATTTTGGGTTTGGTCCCATAACATATTTAAATAAAATGATGTAGGTGAGAGAATAGGTAGAATTCAAATAAGGCTAACATTAGATACGAAATAACTTATATTCTTTTTCAAAGACAGTCTCTTGTGTAAGTCTAGGTATTGGGCTATGTAATAGGGTTATGGTCTTGTGGGTTTTGTTCATATATGTAAATCCATGACTAGTCATTCCATGGATAGCATATTGAGGCTGTAGATTTGTATTAAAAAATTCTTTTAGATAATTGATATTAGTATGAATGAATATTATTGGAATGCATAAATTTTATGTGCATGTGATGTTGAATTCTTTAACACATTACACAACCTGATGAGAACTATACACTGCCAACGAGAACTCTAGGCCTAAAAAGCCATTTTTTTGTGTGAAAAACATCAAAACCAACCTTGAAATTGAACAATGATGCTATTGGTAACATGTTTTTTATTCCAAGTTTAAAAATGAAACCATTTCCTTAGAAACCCAATGTATTGCTACTAACAATAACATTAAAATAAACCCTTGAATAGAAAACTAATGCTACTAGCTGGACATTCGGTTTTTCAAATGATAAAATTATAACCTTTTTGAAATCATGGACTTAAGAATAAGTTTTATTGGTCGAAAAAACTTTAAATCAACCTCCAAATCGAAAAGTAGTGCTAACATTGCAATATTTTTTGAACCATGGTGTTAACAAATTGGGTCTCCCCACTTTCGTGGCTATCACTTCCACCTCCCTGTTTTTAATTTTTTTTATAATTATTTTAAACATTTAAATAAAAATAAAAAAACAAAATTATATACAAATGTATATTTTTATTAAGAAATAATTTTTATATTAAAAAAATATGAAAATTATGAAATTTTAATTAAAAAAATGTAAAAAAAACTATAAAAAAATGTTTTATTTTTTTTAAATACATAAAAAATTAAGAAAAAAATTAAAAAGTTAAACAAAACTAAAAAAGTCATAAAATAACATTTAAAATTGGAAACAAAAATTAAATAGAAATTAAAACAAAACTATTAAAATTAAAAAAACAACAAAACAATAAAACAAAATATAAAAATAAAATAAAAAATAAAATCAAGTTAAGCTTAGCTACTTGCATCCCC
>LPNX010538503.1:364376-445018 GCA_001517045.1 Pseudotsuga menziesii
TAATCAATGTACAAGAAATCTAGCCGTAACAGCTAAATTGACGATAACAACACTTACCAAGTTTAAAACCAATTCGATAGGCAACGTAATAACTAGTAGCAGGTTATCGACAACCAAGGCTGTCAACACACTTTACATCCAATCCCATCGCAAGTAATGAACTGCGTAAGTAAAAGATAAAAGTGCCTTAGTTCGATTGAACTAAGTAAGCCTACCTAACTAGGTAATACCTTACCTCTTAGATCGTCATGGGAGAACTAGTCCCGCCACTCCACCACTTTATTTCCATCAACAAAGTTAAGTTAGTTTATACTTAATAAACAAAGTACACATGTGCAGAAGTAAAACAATGAACTATACAATTTATTAACTGATCGACAGTAATAACTAAGATGTACAAATAGATTAAAGAACATAATTAAGAAATAAGAAGTAAATGAACTAATAATCAATGAATGGATAAGAGATTACCAAGACAGTATGAACAGTTTCTGAAGAGATCAAAAGTTTAAGTAGCGCATGTAATTCCGCATGAGTAATAATGATCCCCTTTGGGTAGTTTTTAATAGCCTATAAATATTTCTTTTTATTTTCAATTTTTGGGGACATTACAAGTGGTATCAGAGCCCCATTTCAATATTGAGAGACTTATGGGTGCACCAGGCATTCACACAGAGAAAATAAAGTATGATAAGTAAATTTTGTTACTAAAAGAAATTTTTGTTGCTATTAAAAATTTTTGTGTTATAGGAAAATGTTTACTGCACTGTTCAGTTTATGAACACTGGGGAAGAAAACAACTGGAAGGAAGGAATTACCACCCCCACTCTAGTAGTGAACTTGGTGGTCAAGCTAAACTCTGATGTGTGGAAAACCTTGCACAGTATTCAAGTTGAACTGAAAATTTTCAGAGAAGACAATCTAAATGAAAGAAAGGAACATCAAGCTATAAATGAAGCATTATTGCGTAACATGACAGGAGGGAGCCTACAAGGTAAACCTACCCAGTCCACCAACAGATCCAAAAGAGTTCCATGAACTGCGCATGGGGTCCATGACTATGGACGCATTTATAAACAGATTTCTAGATCTACTACATTATGTATCGTATATCAAAGAAGAGAAGGTGAAGATCCAACAATCCTTAGGATGTCTTCCTCCAAGTTTTTAGGACGTGATAGAATTCAACATGCTAAAGAAACTGGATACTGCACTGCACAAGGGCTGCCTCTGCTATGAGAATGGGGAGTTATAACAAGAAAACCAGAACCGAAACCGAGAAAAGTCTAGAAACTTTTCTGATAACCGCAAGCCTCGGTCAAACCCGCAGCCTTATAGAAAGAAAAATAACAGCTTTCAAGTGAACACGAACTTTAACAAAACTAGTACGAAGCCTTATGTACCAGGTTCTAATGGGAATAAGCAATTGGCAAGTGGATCCAATGCTACCCCTTAAGTCATCAAGTGTTGGAAGTACAACCGGACGCATTATGCCCAAGATTTTAAAAGCAATAACAATTGATTCTTGCATAACCTGCAAGAAGAACCTACCGTTGAGGATATAGCAAGAACCCCACAAATCTATGCAGCATTATATGGCCGATAGATAGACCATCAAGCTACAATGGTCGAGATTGAAGGTAAGATCTTGAACACCTCTGTTTCAATACTTATTGATCTCGGTTCTTGCCAGAGCTATGTTGCATATACGATTGTTGATTTATGCAAATTACGCAAAGTAAAGCATGATAAACCTTGGATGATACAGCTAGCCACCGGTACGAAATGGAAGGTTTCACAAATTGCTAAATAATGTGAAGTAAACCTGAATGGTTTTCTTACTAAGGTAAACCTGAACATCCTAACTTTAGGATCGTACGATATTCTTATCAGCATGGACTGGTTGGAAAAACACCATGTCAAGCTCGATTGTCTACACAAGTCTATATTGTGTACTGATAGCCAAGGGAACCAAGTGAAGGTTCAAGGCATCCCAAAGAAAGTTTTTATAAGACAAATCTCTGCCTTACAAGTGAAGAAGTGTGTTGGGAAGGGCTGGAAGTTGTTTGCGGTGAACATCCAAGATGTAGATTCAGATAGAGAACAATGCGTATAAGAATTCCCCATTCTTGAAGAATTCAAGGACGTGTTTCCCAAGGAAATCCTTGAATTACCTCCGAAACAAGACCTATAATTTTCCATCGAACTGACCCGAGGATCACTTCTGGCCTCCAAATCCCCTTACTGCATGAGTGCACTAGAATTGGTGGAACTCAAACTACAGTTGCAGGAGTTAATAGAGAAAGGGTATATCCGACCCAGTGTGTCCCCTTGGGGAGCACCGATTTTGTTCGTAAAGAAGAAGAAAGGTACGATGCAGATGTTCATTGATTACCGTCAGTTGAACAAAATGACTATAAATAATTGTTACCCACTACGTAGGATCGATGATTTGTTCGATCAGGTAGGAGGAGCAAAAATATTTTTGAAGATTTACCTGTGATTCGGGTACCATCAGGTACAGATCCGAGAAGAAGATATTCCCAAGACTTCTTTTCGTACGAGGTACGGGAACTACGAGTTTGTAGTGATGCCGTTCGGGTTGACCAATGCACCTACAAACTTTATGTGTATGATGAACAACATATTCAGTAAATATCTGGATAAGTTGGTACTAGTCTTTATTGACGACATTCTAGTTTATTCCAAGAGTAAACAAGAACATGAAGAACACCTTTGCATAGTACTTCGAGTGTTGAGAGAAGACATGCTCTACGCTAAGTTTAGTAAATGTGATTTTTACAAACCACAAATATAGTACCTAGGTCACAACATATCCAAGGTAGGAATAGTTGTGGACCCAGAAAATATTCGAGCCATAAAGGATTGGCCTACTCCAACTAGTATCACTGACATTAGGTCCTTTTTGGCTTTAGCTGGGTATTATCAAAAGTTCATTAAGAACTTCTTGAGAATCGCTTTCCCCATGACAACTTTGCAGAAGAAAGAAAACAAGTTCTTATGGACTGACAAGTGTGAAGAAATTTTTCAAAAGCTTAAGTAGCTTTTGATTACTGCACCAATGTTGCAGATTGTGGACCCTGATGTGGATTTCATTGTATGCACGGATGCAAGCAAGGAAGGACTTGGTTGAGTTCTTCTGCAAAATGACCATGCGATATGTTATGAATTGTGAAAATTAAAAAAGCATGATAAGAATTATCCCATGCATGATCTTGAGCTAGTGGCCATTATCCACGCTCTGAAGATGTGGAGGCATTACCTCATGCGAAGGAAGTTCCTTCTAAAGACTGACAATATGTGTCTAAAATATTTTTTCCATCAACCTGATCTGAATGCGAGGCAATCCAGATGGTTGGATTTTTTGAGTGAGTATCACTTTGAACTAAATCACATTAAGGGAAAAGAGAACAAAGTTGTCGATGCTTTGAGTCGACAAACTCATATGATACATAAGGTGACCCTAAGTCAAACTGATGCAGATTTGCATGAGAAGATTAGAACGACCAACAAATTTGACCCGTTCTACGTGGAAATCCTCAAGAAGGTTTACAGGACCGGTTGTTTCAACGACAGAAAGAATATAAGGTGGATGACTTCGGACTACTATGGTCCAAGGATAGATTGTATGGTCCAGATGGAGGGGACATTCGGTCCAGCATCCTCACAGAATTTCATAGGGCACCCTACTCGGCGCACCCGGGATATCAAGAGATTATATTTTCCATTAAGAGACACTTCTCCTCGCCCAAGTTAAAGGCCAACATTGCAATGTTTATTGCGAAATGTTAGGAATTCCATCTAGTTAAATTTGAGCACCAGCATCCTTCAAGATTTCTATAACCATTTCCCATTCCAGAATGGAAGTGGGAGGTTATCAGTATGGATTTTATTACTGTCTTACCAAAAATCAAGAAGCAAAATGATTCCATCTTCGTAGTCATTGAAAAGGTATCAAAGGAAACACACTTCATCCCCATGAAATCGATCTACAAGGCTGGGAACATTGTTGATATCTTCCTAAAAGAGATATTCAGATTGCATGAGATACCCAAAGCAATTATCTCAAATTGAGATGTTAAGTTTATAGGAAACTTTTGTAGATCTTTATTCTCTGGATTAGAGATGCAGTTGAACTTTAGCACTGCTTATCACCCACAAACGAACGAGAAGACTGAAAGAGTAAACCAAATTATGGAAGACATGCTTCGAATGTATGTCATGAATAACCCCACCAAGTGGGAGGATTATCTACATGTTGCAGAGTTTTCATATAACAATGGGTATCAGGATTCTGCCAAGATGAGTCCTTTCGAGCTACTCTATGGACAGAAGTGTAGGACCCCAGTTACTTGGGACAGTCTAGTGGATCAGCTCATGTTAGGGTCTAACCTGTTATTGGACTTGGAACAATTAGTTACCAAGGTCCAGGGAAACCTTAAAGAGGCACAAGACTGGCAGAAAATTTATGCAGATAGGAAAATAAAAGATAAAGACTATCAAGTAGGTGAGCATGTGTACTTGAAAGTGAAATCAAAACAGAGCTCATTGAGCTTGGGCAGGTGTGGTAAGTTAGCACCTAGGCTTTGTGGACCTTTTGAAATTTTGGCCAAGAAAGGACCAATGGCTTATGAATTAGCATTACCTGTGCATGTAAGAGTTCATAATGTTTTCCATGCATATTTATTAAAGAAATATGTTTATGACACTAATAATGTCATTGATTGGTCCTTATTATAAGTGGAACATGAGGGGGAATTTTCCCCTGAACCTTTTCATATATTGGACAAGAGAGAAGTGCATATTTGGAATCACATTGTGGTCCAATTGAAAGTTGAATGGAAGCACTTTGAGGTAGATGAGGATACCTAGGAGAATGAGGCCACCATGAGAAAGGCTTACCCCACCTTGTTTCATGATATCATTTAGAGTCCCTAGAACACCAGGGATGGTGTTGTACTAAGCAGGGAGGGATTTAATGTCCCAATTTTTTAACCTACCATTTATAGGCATGAGCTTATTAATCATGATGATTATATTGATGTTTTATTTTTGGGTCGAAGACCCCATTGCATATGAACATGATGATTTGTTTTATAGATTGGGCGTAAGCCAATTATTAATGATATCTATGTATATATATGTTTTGTGTTGGTCGTGTACCCTGAAGCACATGATTGATGAAATGTTTGTGTTGGGCGTGGACCCTGAAGCACATGGTCGATGAGATGCTTTGTGTTGAGCGAGAGGCTCTGGAGCACATGAGTAATTACATTTGTGTTGGGCATAAGCTCTGGAGCATTCCATGTTGATGTTAAACATAATCTCTAGAGCATCGAAATTTTTTCCATTGTATCCCTAGGTGTATCATACAAGTACAGCCTCACATTTAGTGTTGAGCGAAGTCTATGGAATTGGACTATGTTTGTAACTCCTTGCTATAAGCATTGAGTATGGGATCTGGTAAGCGATAGGGATTACTGAAAAGAATTTAATAACTTCCGAGCAAAAACGTCTCAAGAAAAATATTTATCATCATCATACTTATTTATAAGTGATTAAATGAAATTTTCAATTTCTATATTCTCATAAAAGTACTAAAGAGCTACCATGTTATACAAGGAAAGTCCAACATGCAAGAATGTTTAGAGTTTCCTATCCTAGTAGACCTAAGCCATCTATCTACTTGACCTTCATGAAGAAGTGTTTTTAAGTTTAGGGATCATGACACATGATGCCTGAAGACAAATTCTAACAAGTACTTTAATACTATGTACTTTATACATAGTATGTATAAAGAATTAATTATAATTAATTATATAATTTAATAAAGAAATAAGAGAAGATCCACCAATTACTATTATTATTAAAGGATTTATAAATAGTGAAATATCTATGAAAGATTTACTAGGAACTAGTTTAAAGTTCCTAGGTTAAGAATTGAGAATTACCCGAGTAAATTTAAAAGGGTTAAATCAAAATATCAAGGATTTATTGATTTAATTTCCCCTTTGACTGAAAATTCTTCCTATAACGACTCAAGCCAAGAAAAGGCTTGGGGTTCTGATTTTTCCCTTGGAGAATTATTGTTCTTCCTATTTATGGCTCTCAAGTGGTTTCTTGGAGAACTACTCCTGAAACTAAAGAAGGATTATTCAGAACTAATTACCAGATAGGAAACCCTACCTTAGGAGCTCTAAGCTACTTGCATGTTGGAGTCCAGCTCAGGGGGATCGATATTTACACTAGGAACGGTTCCGGGTAATGGTTGGGTGGAACGTGGTAGTTCCCAAGTGATTTGATCATCAAACAGAGGTTAGATCTACATTGAATTGTTAATGTTGGTTATTTAAATGTGCAGGTGCAGCCATTGACAAAGCTTCAAATTCAGGTATGAAACCCTAGAAATCCTATTCTATTTTATTTCCTAAAGATTCATTACTGTTTATATTAAGTAATGGCTACAACAGAATTTCTAATCCTAAGGGTTAAGTTTTATGATTAAAACACTGCTAGGGTTTGTAATTACAAGTTGCTAATATTATGCTGGAGAAGTTTTATTATATGTTGTTTATGTTCAGGGTGGTATCCTTCATAGATGTTACTGTATTAAATAGGCGTTGATCTTAGTATTAGGTTTATATTGTGTTCTCTGTATTTAATACTCTACTGACATATTTGATTTGTCAGCAGAGGCTTACCCTAGAATTTTAAATAAACTAGTTCAGTAATAATTAATTAGAATATTATTTATGCTAAACTATACATGTTTATATTTTAAATTAGATCTACTAAGAACAAAGTCCATTTAAAAACCAAGCAAAAACAAATTAATAAATACCATCCAAGGTCTGCTTCATATAATCATTTAAAACCAAATTACTTTACATAACTCGATTAAACATTAAATTTAATCATAGGGATATTGTGACCATCCATGTGGTCCTTATCAAGACTCTTCCATAAAACTTATAGTCTTAACATCTACATTAAAATACCATAAATAACATGCATTATATCTTTAAAAATCACATATAATATCCATCTATAGATAACCATAAACCAAGTTATATAATTCAACATCATAACATAAATCCATTTATTGCAATAGAAGCAGGCCCATCGAATCCTGTGGGCATGCAAGCCCAGCTTGTTTTATTTATCAAAATACATTTCATTACATTACATTAAAACATTGTTTCCAACAAAGGTCACGACATCAATTCCCATGAATGTCAAGACCCAAGGAAAAGTCATAATAAACAACCCATATGTATTATATATACCAACGACAAACCCAATCCTATAATCACTCTCACATATTCCACGTTGTACAATCGTATGCAGAATGTGGGTTATAATTAAATACATTAAAATATTTACAGAGTCCAATTACATTAAGAACAACGAATGCCATCGAGGGTCTACATACCCTGGCCACCACGAAAACCACTAATGCACAGTGCTCACACAAGTCACGTCCTCAGCCAAATTTTAAATCCAATACACAGTCTCTACCATTTTAAAACCCTACGCTATACTATCGCAACACTATGGGAAGGCACATGCCATTTACGACATGGCCTATACCCACGCTATCTATATCCTTATACTATAAACACTGTAATACACAGAACCAAATACCATAAACAATTTAAATACAAGCTAACAAAACACTATGGGAAGGCTCATGCCATTAACGGCATGGCCTTTACCCACGCTGTCAAGATATCACATTAACCAAACAAATCAATGACATTTACCCAAAGAGCATCCCATAAGGTGGATGCCTTTACTTTCAAAACACCAACCTCATTTATTTACAGAGCTAAATAAAAACACAGGAGGAAATCACATACACCATAAACCATTACAATTTATAAAACCAATGGTTATATCTATTTACATAGAGATCCCAAATGTCTCTACATTGTCACCATTAAAGGTCGAGAACAAGGTTTTACATAGGCATGTTGAATGGGCTGTGGCACCATTTCTTGCAATGGTGAAGCCCATGGCTTTAAAATCCCAAAACCAAAATTGTAATGACTTACATAACCGAAATAAAAATTACACAGAACCGAATGGCCTAAGAAACAATTTTTTGGCATAATGCCTCCATTTCAAAAATAACCAATTTTGTATTCAAATCCCGAAGGAAAAATCGATTTCGCTACAGCATCAAACCCCAACCAAAACAACCAGTCGAAACATAGCTTTTCCATAGGATTGAAGGGTGACAAGAATTAACTCTATTTGCAGGCTTATCGTGGCTATGAATGAAATGGTTGGAGCCGACAGTGTCGTAGCCACGTTGCACCTCCATTTCTTTTTGGCACCTGCAAGCAACAACCAAATGGGGATGAGGAGTATTCCATCCTTTCCAACTGTAAACCAAACTAATGTGTGGCTTATAAATTCATGCGGGCTTACCTAACAAGCTAGATGTCTCCTCCATGGAAATACCTCTACGCATAGCCAAACGACAAAACCCCAATTGACAATACGTTGCACAGCTCTCATGAGCCAAGCCTAAGGGAAGGCTGTCATGATTTATGGAGAGCATTAAATGCACTAGGTTGGAGTCCATAAATGAAACATCAAAACCACTTTCATAGTCACGACTTGTTACAAGGTATCGTTTCATGCCACCCTCCATACCAACGCTTAAACCCTGTAACGTATGTTTTATACCATATATTATGTCACCCCAAACTCTAGTGCTAACGTTAATATATTACAAAGCTTGTACTATGATGGTATTACCATAATACTTAGTCATAGGTTGTGCTAGTCCAAAGTCTAAGACCTTGCTAAGGTATGTAGATAAGGTATAGCCCCATAGGTTTAGAGCTTACGGTTTAATACCATAGTATCAAGGTGTTTAGGCTTAAGCACCATGGTATACAAAGTATGCCATGATAATGTCTTTGATTATCAAATCCAAGTTCTCCTCTCAAACCATATATAACCTGCTAATAAAAGAACATAAGAAATGTTAAAAAAAATATATAGTAAAAATATACCATGAAAAAGATATTAATGACATCCAAGATGATGAATTTAAAACCATAATGAAGAATAATCAATATACATGAAATTTAGCCGTAATAGCTAAATTGACGATAACGACACTTACCAAGTTTAAAAAAAAGTCAATAGGCAATGTAATAACTAGCAGCAGGTTATCGACGACCAAGGCTGTCAACACACTTTACATCCAATCCCATCGCAAGTAATTAACTATGTAAGTAAAAGAGAAAAGTGCCCTAGTTCAATTAAATTAAGTAAGCTTGCATAACGAAGTAATACCTTACCTCTCAGATCGTCATGGGAGAACTAATCCCGCCACTCCACCACTTTATTCCCATCAACAAAGTTAAGTTAGTTTATACTTAATAAACATAGTACACATGTGCAAAAGTAAAACAATGAACTATACAATTTATTAACTCATCGGCAGTAATAAGTAAGATGTAAAAATAGTTTAAACAACAGAATTAATACATAAGAAGTAAATGAAATAATAATCACTAAATGGATAAGAGATTAAAAAGATAGTATGAGAAGTTTCTGAAGAGATCGAAAGTTTAAATAGCGCATGTAATTCCGCATGAGTAATAGTGATCCCCTTCGGGTAGTTTTTTACTAGCTTAAATAAACCATGATGGAAGATTAGGGGTTCTTCTTGGTGAAATTTAAGATCTCGATCCACTTGCATGCTAGGGTTTTTGTCAATTACTTTTAAGTGAAAGGTATCTTCCATTGTGAATTATTATGATTTATTTTAAGAGGTGACATCAATTTGAGATACTTTTTTCCTTTGGATTTATGACATAGGACATACTTCTCATCACAATATTAATAGAATTTGTATCATTGATGATCTACCATTGATGGTGAAGAGACCCATTGGAATTTTAGTGGTCAGTAGGTAGATTGTTTATGGAAGTGGCATGTGAAGGGAAAATATGGAGGATGAAAGATGATCTTTTAGCTTGTGCATTAATCATATTATAATTTTAACCTCACTCAAAGGCCTCCAACCAAGTAGCAGGTTTTTGCATCTTGTCTTATGCTCTAATATCATCTTGAAGGACACCAATGAAGATCTATTTATATAAAGAAATAGTTCATACTCTTCTACATATTTCTAAATTCTCAAATGGTGTGGTAAAGTTTACTACTAAACATATTTGGTGCAAATTGGTAAACCTCCCGAAATAGTGAGTATCTCACTCTAAATTACCATAGGCACCTTTAACATATTGAATTTATGTTATGTACCCACCATATAATTTATGTAATTCATTCCATTTTCATTTCTCTATATCCAAATACATCACTCTCGCTCTAAGTTTCATCTTTAATTAATAATTCCATGGAGTAAAAAATAGTGTTACATTGATAACCAAAGGGGTTAAAATGATCCAACTTCTTCATATCCTATTTTGGAATGTGGTTCATATTTGTTATCAATGAAGGGTTGTTTAATATGGACATGACATAAAAGGGGATATTTATTGTGAAAATTATTTACTTTTGACAATTTCTCACTAGTTATATCTATACATGGTTAACTTCATTGCTTATTACCTTTGATGGAGTTGTTACAAGTTAAGTTGTTATTGGATTCTTTGAATAGGGACACTATATTTTGTAGGGTTTTCATTCATGCTTAGAAAGTGGAAATCTCTTGATCCTATGGGGTGGGAACTATAGAATTAGGTTTTTCTTGAGGTAGTGAGCACTAATCATCCATGTTTCAAGTATCTCATCAAAATTCATAGTTTTAGAGGATGTCATCATGGTGTCCAAGGATTACCCTAAAATTTTTTACCGAGTAAAATAAAATGGTGATTAGTGTCTTTGGAGAAGCTTGGTGATGTATGTTATCCAAAAGAGTAAGACCAGGTCAAAAAAATACTATTAGAGAGTTGTACCATGATGATCAACATGAATTAATGAATCTTTTCAAGTAGGTATCTTATAAGGTACAACTAGGATATTGAATTTTTATTTATTTATTTATTTTTTAAAAGATATTTATAAGATACCATTTCCTTTGCTATTTAATATTACCATGATTAAACACCAAAATTATCGACATTTCAATCTATCTAGGAATTGCATTCCTATATTGTACAGGGTATGGTTTGTAGGGTTATAAGGATAACATCCTCTTTGGTTTTATTTGTGTAGAAGATACTTGTGGGGTCCAACAATATAACTCAATGAAATATTTAAGGGTTCTAACAAGGAGTCTCAACCATTCCATTAACAATACTAAAGTATGCATGTATCAAAACACAATCTTCACCGAAGAAGGTGTTGTCTTACCACTTCTGATGTAACTTACCACAAAACTACAAAGAAAAATAATATAATTTGATAGAATACAAGTGTTGAGCATTAAATACAAGAGAGAAATAGAAAAATATTAAGAATGAGCTCTTGTATTAGTGATATATAAAAGAGAACGTATAATGTTTACTTGGGTCTTTAGGGGGTTAAACTCCTATAAATAAACCGATCCAAATATAATAAAAATTACATGTCACAATACACAAACTTATACTCTAGATATAATGCATCAACAAATAAATCCCTACCTACTTGCGGTCCGACAATTAAAGAGGGCCAGCCACCTCGTCCATCTTAATTAATAAAGACTACCCTTTTACAACTAGTAACTATCTAATAATTATAACTCAAATTAGTTAAGTCCTTATACATCTAAATGTACTCTTGAGTATACATAAATTACAGGTGTTAGGGTAGGACAGTAATATACATGGGCTCCATAATTGGTTTTGTTGCGAACCAAGAACGAGTCTCTAGATCTAACCAATGTTGGGGCAAAGGTTACAAAAAAATTCTTGTACCCTAAATGATTTTTCCTAATTATCTTTTTAGCTATGAAAAACATCAACAACATACACAAAATATTCTCTCTAAGGGATCTTTCAACTATGTGTGGTCTACTATGGGATCATAAGAATTTTTTTGTAACAATGATGGGTGTTTAGGTATTGGCCATGCTTAGGGAAGGATAACAAGGGCCTTAATTATTTAAGAAAGCTTATCAAGAATTATGAAAGTTGCATTGTAAAATGACATGTTTTTTATGGGATATTCAACCTCTAAATAAATATGGCTACCACTAATTGGTTTTTATGATAACGATTGATCTAGGGGTCTAGATGATGGTAAAGACAAGGGTGTTGCACACGAAAATTAACCTTCTCTAACACATGGTTTGTCTATGATACATTTCACCTCCAATTGGTGTTCATGCTGCTATTAGGTTGTTTTGTTCAAATAAGATGGACCTTAAGGGTTAGGAGAGAAAAATATGCCATATGGTCAGGTATTTATAGTATGAATTTAAAAAAATCATAAGTAGGCTTGTAAGTTGCTTACTTTGGTTTTGGCTTAAAAAAAACTATCCTAGTGGTTAAAAGTACATAAAAAAAAATCACACTTAATTTTCTAACCCTAAATTATTATATTTTTAAGAAATCATTTTACTTTATTTAAAGTTTGTCAGATTATAGCATTTTACAATCAAATTAAACTTGCTTATGGGCACTCGCACGAAGTTGGTTCCACTTTTTAGTGCCGCTTTAGAAATTGGAAACGCACTTCTGAAATGTAAATCCACAATGCATATGGGTTATTCATGCTACGTTCAGAAAACCCGATCCCAAAGACAAGGCTAAGGTTAGTTATTAGATATCACATATACGATATATAGCATGTGCATTTTTAAAGGATTACATATCGCATATGCGATATACCGCAAGTGTGAGATATTGCATATGTGATATATCGTAAGTGCGATATATCGCACTTGTGATATGTAAAACGAAAGAAAAAAAACAAGGCTGCGGTCGTCATTTTCTATTTGCACAGTGAACGATATCGGGAAGGTGAAATACTGCAGTTGCGAAATACCGTACCAGCGTTTTGCGTTGGATCTTTTGGAGGTGGCTTTGGAGGTGGCTTGTCTCCAATGGAAGGTATGTAATCATATAATCCACATTTATATTCAATTTTTGTTTTTTTTTGTTAATTCGTAGTTTTTATATTTGTTAAAAACTTAAAACGAATTTAATAAAAAAACATTTAACTAAATGAAAGAATGATATATTAAAACAATTTGTAATTGGTTGTTTTAATCTTAACAAATAATAGGAATGTTCAAGATACTGCACAAAATGAACTAAACAAAAACATAAACCGAAGAAAAAACCCAAACACGAACCCAAACACGGACACAAACCCAAATACAGAGGGGGAACAAGACCAGAATGCACAGATTCTAGCTGGTTTGGGTGCATTGAGGCGCCTTAGCTGATCTTTTAGAGGGGGGGATCATTTGAGAAAAGCTTTAGCGAAGGCATTAGAAACCATAACAAACATGATTTTCGAAGCCCAAGGAGCTACATACAACATTACCTCGTACAGAGAGTCCATGAGGCAATACTATTCCAATGGTTTGAGTTATAAAGACATAAAAAACCTAAAGATTACAAAATACCAATTGTTTTCATTATTCTCGAACCCTAGCACTAGATTGGTTCCACCAACGAGTCGAGCACACATTTCCATATACTGGTGAATGGAACCAAATGTGAAATCCAATTGGATAGATCATTTTTATATGGTCTTTAATGAAGATCCTCATGGGAATAGGGACATCCCGTTTTATTTCCTAAGTAAGTTGTATGCATAATTCATCCTAGGGAAACATGTTAACTATTTGGATATTTTAGACTTCTAGGGTGTTGGTCATGGGATGCCCCAAGATAGGGAAGGGGCTAGGACGGATCCTAACCATGTTCCACACCATACATGCACACCAAAATCCCGTGAACCCCCTCAGGTATATCCTCCTGCGGGTCCTATGATTGAGGATAAATAGGAGGCCTTATTTGACTTGGAAGATACATTGCTTCAGCATGGCACTGATTTCCAAGGATATCTAGTCCAAGAGTTTGGAGTTTCTGAGGATGTCCCATCGCATAGTAAGGCTCGATCTACATATTGTACTGGACACATAGAGCGTTCAGAGCATCTTGTTACTCCACACCCTTACACAAGGTTTGGAGGCATATGTTATGGCCCTGCTTCATAGTTCTTGGACGATGGATTACTTCAATTTGTAAGTAAAACTCATTATTTTCATATTATATTTTGTTTTATGTCACAATTTTCAATTGTTTCACAATTTATTTCTAATTAATTATCTAACAAATTATGTGAACAATTATACAGCTGGTGTCCCATGGCACCCCAGATTCGCATAGTCCATCGATTAATGTTGAGAACTTTGATGCATTAGTAAATATTGCATATTGTAGTCATGAAACCCTAGTTGTTTTCCAATTTGTACATGTACATGTGTTTCTAGTTCCATCTCATAACTTCTAAAGATGTCACTAAACCCTAGTTCCATCTCATAATTTGTCAAGCCTAGTGATAGCATACAATTTGGTGTTCATGAAACCCTATTTGGTTTTCAATATGTACATGTACATGTGTTTCTATTTCCATCTCATAACTTGTAAAGAGGTCACTAAACCCTAGTTCCATCTCATAACTTGTCAACCTTAGTGATAGCATACAATTTGTAGTTCATGAAACCCTATTTGGTTCTCAATTTGTATATGTACATGTCTTCTAGTTCCATCTCATAACTTCTAAAGAGGTCACTAAACCCTAGTTCCATTTCATAACATGTCAACCCTAGTGATAGCATGCAATTTGGTGTTCATGAAACCCTAGTTGGTTTTCAATATATACATGTCCATGTGTTCCTAGTTCCATCTCATAAATTGTAAAAGAGAATTAAACTCTCGTTCCATCTCATAACTTGTCAACCATAGTGATAGCATGCAATTTGTAGTTCATGAAACCCTAGTTCTTTTCCAATTTGTATAGGTACATGTGTTCCTAGTTCCATCTCATAACTTTTAAAGAGGTCACTAAACCCTAGTTCCATCTCATAACTTGTCAACCCTAGTGATAGCATGGAATTTGGTGTTCATGAAACCCTAGTTGGTTTTCAATATGTACATGTCCATGTGTTTCTAGTTCCATCTCATAACTTGTAAATAGGTCACTAAACCCTAGTTCCATGTCATAAGTTGTCAACCCTAGTGATAGGATGCAATTTGGTGTTCATGAAACCCTAGTTGGTTTTCGATATGTACATGTCCATGTGTTTGTATTTCCATCTCATAACTTGTAAATAGGTCACTAAACCATAGTTCCATCTCATAACTTGTAAAGAGGTCACTAAACCCTAGTTCCATGTCATAGCTTATCAACCCTAGTGATATGTTCATGCAATTTGGTGTTCATGAAACCCTAGTTGGTTTTCAATATGTACATGTCCATGAGTTTCTAGTTCCATCTCATAACTTGTAAAGAGGTCACTAAACCCTAGTTCCATCTGATAACTTGTCAATCCTAGTGATAGCATGCAATTTGGTGTTCATGAAACCCTAGTTGGTTTTCAATATGTACATGTCCATGTGTTTCTAGTTCCATCTCATAACTTGTAAAGAGGTCCTTAAACGCTAGTTCCATCTCATAACTTGTTAACGATAGTGATAGCATGTGATTTTTAGTTCATGAAACCCTAGTTGATTTCCAATTTGTACATGTACATTTGTTTCTAGTTCCATCTCATAACTTGTAATGAGGTCACTAAACCCTAGTTCCATGTCATAAGTTGTCAACCCTAGTGATAACATGCAATTTGTAGTTCATGAAACCCTAGTTGTTTTCCAATTTGTACATGCACATTTGTTTCTATTTCCATCTCATAACTTGTAAGAGGCATTGTCGAGGGTTTTGTAGAGTTGACCCACCAATGCAAGAATTGCATTAAAGAAAAGTGAGCAAAAACCTAGTTTACGAAATCAATGCACAATGAACTCACTGGTCCTTGAAAATAGGAGGGAGAGGGCCACCTAGAGGTATTCTCATGCTAGGAGACCAATGAATTCGACAGTTCTCTAAGCCAACCTCCGGTTTCTGAGTTATGTCCAATTGAAAGTCGCATAAAAATGTCGTTCAGGGACACTTGGTGACTTCAAGTCCAGTCGCGAAAAAGAAAACGGAGCAATAAAATTGCATGTTGTTGGCTCCTGCAAGTGTGTATGGGCGAGGCCGATATGGGAACCATACCAATAGAACCATGGTCGATGGTTTTCATGCGTTGAACGCCAAATGAAATAGTTGCAAGAGTTGACCCAACAATGTAATTAAATGTATATTAAACTAAAAACTTCAAAAAATGTAAATTTCAAGAACTCGAGAGCATGTAATTTTCCAATTTCCATTTGTTGGTGTCTAAAGACACTGTTCTTGGTGCCTCCAATGTGCCATAGATGGTTTTTGTATCCTAGGCACACGAAAGGCTAGATATTAGTAAATCATAATAATAAAAAAGTGAACCCAATGAAAATGTGCAAACATGATTTATAGATAAGTCACCTAAGGTTGTACGATCATGTTTATAGTGTCCAGTATCCTATGAATAATATTATGTCTATGAATGGTATCCGTTAATCACAGGTTAATTACATTGGGAATAAACTAAGGCTAAATAATTGAAATTGTGCTTTAGCAATCACTTTAAAGGTTAAATAATGCACTTGGAAATGCACTCAGACGAGTAGGCCATCTTGATCATCTCTGCTGCTGATGGTTTCCATCAATATTTTGTGCTCTATATGAGGTAGCAAGTATTGTACATGTGACCTATTTTTGTGACTAAGTGTGCATAGCTTGATGTTTATACCAACTACTAGGTTGGTGAAGTTGTATACAATAGCTCCTGGTCTATAATCCGGATATACATACCCACCCTTCCTTTTCTGTTGTACTGCAACTGTCAAGTACTCCCCTTTTATAACCATCGATCCAACTGGGAATTCAATATTTTCATCATCTGTAACAGGTTTGAGAATGGTTTGTTTCCCCTCTAAGAAACATGCTAAACAATAGTCAGAACCCCATTCATTATTTTTTGGGGAAACCACTGCATATATCCGACCTGTGAAAGGAAATAGGTAGAGTTAACGGTACATTTTTTAAATAAGGTCTTGCATTTCTAATTTCTACATAAATTAAATTCTGCATAGTTCAATCAAACAATACATATATTCATTTTCTTATTTAGGTACTACTCATGTACCTACTTGTATGAGATCTGACATGTGATCATAGTCTTTAGAAATATGTGTATGATCTTCTTCCAAATGGTCTATTTCATTAACCCCATTGAAATTGGTTCCAAGTGTCACTCGATCCCATGTATCAATGGTATCTAAATACTCAGAATCATTCTATTCATCGATGCTATAGGAACTGCAAAATAAATCCTTTAATCTTGTCCAAATTTGTAGGGCCAAGTTGTTTGAGATTCTAATTGAATTAAACTGTGGAGTTCCATGCACTGTGTTCACCTGATGTGTTTGGGATTAGTCCAAATTTATCACCTCCTATAATATTCTCCGCACTAGATGTTTCCTTGTTACTTGTTCTCGCATGACAGATGCACACCATTTCACTATAGATGCAGCGTCTCGAAGGCAAGCACCTGTAAACTTGATCTCTTCCCCTCGAAGGGAAACTTTTATGCATGGACCAGGACCATCGTGCTCTCCTTTTCCATGACGAGTTTCAAAGTAGTTCCATACATGTGGCATCTTGTATTTTACGTGAAAAAAACACAACCATTTAAATACACGTGCATTCTTGTACTGTCCAGCACAACAATCTGACCAAATGAAATGACAATAAAATGGTATATCCATAGCTATCACATGATCATAAAATAATTTAAAGCAATGCTACACATAATGGATGCCATGGGTCCATTCGTCACTTATGTATGAGTGACTTTCTTTCAGTATCACACATTTCTCTTCATTGCTTCTGGCAAATGTCGATATGTTTTATGCACCCTTATGCTCACCTGCTTTTAGTGATAGTATTGACTTTGTATTTCATTTTGTGGTTGTAGGGTGTAATTTTCCACAAATTCAACCATTGATAGTATTGGTCTGAGAGGGAAAGTGTCCCAACATATTCTCAATTGCTGATCTTGCCACCATGCCATATCGACTCGTTGAATGCACTGTTGGATCTTTCCACGAAACTCTGAAATAAAATCACATACTTGTACCTGGTGTAAAAAAATAAACAGTGTTATAAAACAACATAAAAATATGCGTACATGAATATTAATATGTCAATATTGAACAATTTACCTGTGAAGTCAACAATTTAATATTCCTACTTTCTTTCCCATCATGTAACTGATATGTCTCATACTGATAGTTCAGCTTCTCGATAATTGCATTCCTGAATGCTTGATCTTCACTTTCATGGATGCAATCAGACCATAATGATATCCCACCACAATTGTTGCAAGAACCATCTACACATTGTTTTAAGTAATGTGTCTTCCCATCTTGCCTCAGACACATTATGCTATGGATGACATTGTCGGTACTCTACTTGAGCATTCCTGCACATGGTTAGTGTTGGGTGTTATAATGTTTAAATTAATTCATCTGATCTTTAATTATCGACCGGGGTTGGTAGGCTTAGAGTAGATGCAAAATATATGTGAAGGTAGAGGGTGTCATGTAAATATTTTAACAAACAAAAGATTGAAAGATCTTTCAAAATAAAAAACCGAGTCAAACTCCTAAGAATACAATTATTAAGGTAATTAAACTGAGATAGAATAATAAACTAAACAATTGATAATTTATTCAATAACTTTAAACTGGAAAATATCCAATCAAGTAATGAATATTCAAATGGGAAACTAGGGTGCAAGGAAGAATTAACTTATAAGCAGGTAGAAAACTTAATAACAAAAGCAAGTAGAAAACTTAATAAAAGAAGCAAATAGAAAACTTAATAAAATAAATATCTTAAGGTTCTGCCCTACAAGTTCTTTCAAAAATAACACAATGTAAAAGAAACAACCTAAAAACATACTAAGGATAACACATATAACACTAAATTTATATGAAAATGATAAATCAATGCAAAAGCATAAACACAAAACAATACAACAGTAAACAAAATTAGAAACAAACTTAAGAAACAAAACATAAAAATAATTCAAATGATTTTCAAGGTGAAAGGAGGAAAGGAAAAAATGATAATAAATGACTTAAAACATTTAATCTTTCACTTCAATGTTAAACAAAACTATCATCTAACTATTACAATCAAAACATAATTCAAACATTAACAAAGAAGAACTGAAAATAATCTCAAAACACATTAAAAACCCTAAAACCGAAACTGTGGGCTGAATGACAGACTGAACTGTGGGTCTAAAATGGGTGGCTAAATAACAAACTGAATAGGCTATCCGAATGACAGCCTACATAGTTAAAATAATAAAAACTAACTTAAATGATTTAATATTCAGCTGAATCCATGCAGATGTAAATGTAATGCATAAAGGAAATAAGTAAACCTACTTATTAAGCAAATTTAATAGCGAAATAGACTTAAAAAAATTCATGAAAAGAAATCATTGCATATTAAAATAATGAAATTAAAATTGCATAATTGATAATTTATGACAGAACATAAATAAACGGAATTGAATTTACTTAATTTGATAAAAAGCAATCTATTCTATCTAACTTGCAAATAAATTGAACAATAAACTGGAAATGAAATGACTGGAAAAAAAAGGATAAAATCAAACTATGCGTGCAATTAACTATCTAATTCCGAAATAAAATTGCATTAAATAAATAATAAAACAAACTGTAAATTAAACTAGCTACAACATAAACAAATGAAAGAAACAAACAAGAAAAGAAACCGCTAGTTGATGAGGGACCCTCTCAGCACTCAGGGATGGTGCCTGGCTAACTTCTACTCAAACACAATCTTCAACAACAACATATACAGCTCTCTATTCTGACGATGGAATAGACATACAATGTACTCAAGAACAAACTGATAAACTGTGAACTAACTTCTCTACATAACTGAGCTCTCACACAGAGGCTAATATATATAATAGTTTACAAAGATGAGCAATTCGAACCTTTAGTGGTCGATTGCTCTCTAAATTTAGTCGACTATAAAGGCACATAACAAATCACAGGCCAATGCATGGGATCTCCCCTTCTTCAACGTGGTTCTGGTCTTCTTCACTGGACAACGAACACATAGGCTCCTTCTTCAACACAGCAGGTCTTCAGATGTGGCACACGGTTCCTTGTTCAGCGCAAATGTGAACTGGTGGCGAACACAGGAGAACGCACGATGAGTTTTCTAGAACGTATGTTAACACAGCAACTCAGCACGTGATCAACATGTGAGGTGTTAACAGAGGAGGCTGTAAGCTGGAGGATTATCTAGAAAACAAGCTCCATCACCCAGACATGTGGATAGCAGGTCATTTGCAGGCTGTTTCACATTTTAATTGCCTTAAATTAATTCTCAATAACGTGCAGTATAGTTAGCGATCTCGACGAAAAGATGAACAACAAGCTGGTTCGTAAGATGAATATACTGGGCATCGATCTAAGGTGAACGAAGTGTTTTTTTTCTAGCGTGCTTCAGGACTACAGTCTACAGCAACACGTTTCAACATCCGGCAAACTACTAGCATGTTTCGCGCAACGGGCTTGATGATAAGATGGACGTCGAGCTAGACGTGATCTGCGCAAGGTAGGTTGAATGCGTTCTTGTTATTAATTTGTCCCAAAAAGATTGTAAAATATTAAAAATATATATATAAATTAATTAATACATCAAATGTGCTTTAATAATGTGAATTTTAATTAATAAAATCATAAAAATGATAATAATAAATAGATTTCATCTAAACCTTAAATTCATACATGCTTGAGCTGAATATTGATCTGCGTGACATAAAATATACAGAAAGATAATAAAACATATGTTTAGATGAGTAATTTAATTGGCAAAAATGATAACAATTCTAGGATTGACATTCCCCTAAACCGAAGAAATGTCAGGTCCCATTGAGTGAAAAGAAAAATAACAGATCATACTGTCATTGTGAATTTTGAAACATGAGCCAGCAATGGGCATATACATAAGTAAGTAAATTCATAAGGTTTTAAAATTAATTCAACCATGTCCAAAGTAAGACTTTGGGAAGGTTGAACATATGACATGAAAAATATAAATCACATTTATAATCAGGAGAGTTAGTCAATTGATAGTTTATATGCATGATTGGGTAAAAGGATAGGATTATCAAATAATAAAATGATAAGAAGATTTTCTAAGCATCCATATGAAGATAAAATTATTTTCCAAAAAAAATCAAAATTTGGTTAGCAAATTTTAATTATAAATACTAAAATATTACAATGTTTTATTCAGATCGTCATTTGGTATTTCATTTGTACCTTCTTTTGGTTATACATATGGTTCTCCATATTGATTTTGCTGTAAAAATATGCTTCATGCTATAATCAAATTCAACTTATATTATCCCGAAAAACACTTATAATTTGTGAGAGATAAATAGATCGATCATAAAAAGTGAAAACAATCTAATTTTTCCAAATCCATCTTCCATCTTCCCCCAAACAAAAAATATGCCATGTCCTCAAGCCATAGAAGAGAGAAGAATTGATTGTTCCAAAAAATAAAAAATTTAAGAGTTCTATCATGTTGTTGATTATTTTTTAAAGAAAATATGAAAAACTAACTAACTAGTAAAAGGAAATGATTCAGAGATGTATATTCATGAAAAATATAGCAGTGCTTAGAAAGACCTCGTAAATGAAAACAATTGAACAAAAAGAATGCCACAGGAGAAACTAATCATTTATGCCTCATTTTAAAGATATCATGTCATCACAAAATATTTAAGTGTACCCTAGAGTATGTGATATTTACAGCTATGGGTCCCATTTCTAGAATAATAACATCCTAGGTATATGCTGACTGAGATGGGAAGGGTGAATTCCAACTTACAACCATTCTAAAACTACATGTTAAACAATTGGCCGTAACATGTTTCTTCATAAATTTTAAAATAATAATTTCTTCATATTATCATTGTTTTACGAACTATGTGCATAGTAGTGCATTAACCAAATCTCATTTACCAGGTATTGCCCTGCTACTAGCAGGACTGTTCAGTACCCCAACAAGTTTACCTTGGTACCTTGCAAGCATAGTCCCACTGCCAGCGAGCCTGTTCAGTACCCCGACATGTTTACTTGCATTTATCGAGATTCTGTGTTTTGAGTTTTTTAGTTAGCACGGATTCACTGCCAGCAAGCCTGTTCAGTACTCTGGCGGGTTTTTCTTATATAATGATATTAAATATATGGAAGTCGATTGGTACTAGAGCATGTTAAGTCTTGATAAACACATAATTCATTTTTTTTTAAAATAAACTTATAAGTAACTTCATAATGGCCATAACCATAGATCATGTCAAAAGTGAATAACCTAAAGTTGTTCTTTAACCTTATAGTCCTTCTTCTTCATAAATGAAAAGTAATATTCCCCACGGACAAAAAATCCACTTACTCTCGAATTATCACCAAAATACTTTAGAGACAAGTTTTGGCAACAAACATAAGATGAATTAGCAATCCATAGGTGTAAGATGAGAATGTGAAAAATATGATAATCAAATTAGGTCTATCAAGCAACTGTTAAGAAGAGTAAATCAGAAACATACATGTCTGAATCAAAATACCAAAAATCATATGAATCATAGAAGAGATGGTTAAGTATGATATACAAAGGATTATACATTTTTAATTTTTACTATAAGCTGAAAATTTCAAAATTACCCCAAGAAAGGTTAAGATACCTGATAAGTATTTAACATACTTCCCTTGTCCAAGTAATACTCCATGAGTTGCTTATAGAGATAGAATATTTGTAATCAAACTACAAAACCACTTGTTAGATGATTCAATTTATTCATGAAAACATAATAAAAAGAAAAATAGTCTTGTGTAAACAATTTATTAGAAATGACTCTTATTTATTCAAAGAAACAAGCACATATTTAGATATATACAAGTGATAATAACCCAAAATACTTTTCAAAGATCAGGAGGAGGATGAATAGATTCCCCTTTAACTAATTCCATTTCTCTTTGCTGAAAAACATTCTATATAAAATCCTGTTTAGATATCGGTTGATGATAAATTCTAAGTCGATGTCCATTTACTACAAAGGAAACTCCTGAGCCATCAATTGTTTTAATTTTTACTGACCCATTGTCAAAAGCTGTAACTACTTCATGTGGGCCCATCCAACAGGTAGTTAATTTCCCTTTAAAAATTTTAAACCTTGAGTCGAATAGTAGTGCCCAATCTCGAGTATTAAATTGCTTTTGTTTAATAAATTTATCATGCCATGTTTTTTGTTGTTTCTGTATTAGCATGGTTCTTTGGAGTGCATCTTGTCTAATTTCATCTAACTCATTAATCTGTAATATGTATTGTTTCTGTGCTTCATCAAAATTCATGCCTAATTGTGCTTCCATATGAAAGGTTTTAACTCGAAATTCAATAGGTAAAGGGACTTGTTTTCCATACACTAACTCATAGGGGGTATGTCCGGTGGTGTTTCTCCATGTTATCCTATAGGCCCAAAAATCCTCGGGGAGTCTATCTACCCAATCCTTATGATGTAAGTGAATGGTTTGGGTTAAAATGGCTTCTAATACTTTATTAGTTGATTATACCTGACCATTAGCCTAAGGGTGATAAGGTGAAGGCTTAGTAGTGTCAAATACCATATTTTTTAGTAATTTCTTTCATTAATTTAGAAGTAAATTGAGTACCTTGATCTATGACAATTTCTCTAGGTACACCAAATTAGGTGAATATTTCTTCATATATGAATTCCACTACTTATTTCTCTGTCGCCCTGAACAAATATTTTGATTCTACCCATTTGGTAACATAGTCCGTACAAACTAGGATATATTTATTTTTACAAGAGATGGGAGAAATTGGTCCTACAAAATTAAGAGCCCATTTCTCAAAGGGTTCAATCATGACTTGGGGTTGTATAGGCATTTTATCAGATGACGTAGGTCTAGCCATTCATTTACAACTATCACATCCTTTGACATATTTCACGGCATCTTTAAAAATGCTTGGCCAATAATAACTAGAATGTAAGACTTTTTATGTCGTCCTCTTATAAAACAAATGCCCTCCAAATGGTCCATCATGGCATGCATGGAGGATGTCTATCATTTCATCCTCCCACATGCATTGTCGAATAATAAGATCTAGACCAGTGTGGAAGAGATCGTTATCAACCCAAGAATAATTGGAACTCTGAACTATAATATGACGCTTCTCATGTGGGGACAAATGGTTTGGTATTTTTTGAGTTGCTAAATAATTGGCAATATTTGCAAACCAAGGGGTTTGAACAAATAAAACAAATAGATGTTCATCAGGAAAAGGGTCGTCAACTGGTTTAGTACCGCCTTCAAGTTGTATGTGGGAAAGGAAATTTCCTACTAGATTTTCTTTACCAGGTCGATAAATGATGGTAATGTTAAATTATTGCAATAAAAGAAGCCACCAGGTTACTCTACCATTGGTGATTGATATATTCATGATAAATCTAATGTCAGAGTGATCGATATGCAAAAAAACTTCATAACCCGTAATATAATGATGAAACTTATTAATAGAATAAACTACTGCCAAGAATTCTTTTTCAGTAACAGTATAATTAAGTTCGACAGGAGTCAAATTATTACTAATAAAATAAATGGTGTAAGGTGCTTATCATTCTTTTTGGCCAAGGACTCCTCATATGGCCGTATCTGACGCATCAGTAGATATGTGAAAAGGAAGGGACCAATCGATACCCCTAAGTATTGGTGACACCGATAGTTTAGCTTTTAGGATTTCAAAATCATTTTGACAAGATTCTGTCCACTGGAATTCTACGTCCTTTGTAAGAAAATTAAACATTGGTGCATCTATTTTAGTGAAATTCTCAATAAAACGATGGTAATAGCCTGCATGACCAAGAAAAATTCTTACCTATTTTTGATTTTTAGGAGAGAGAATGCCAATAATTACTTTGATCTTCGTAGCGTCTACCTTAATTCCTTAGGGGGAAACATGGTGTCCCAACACTATACCTTATGTCAGTAACATTTTAGATTTTTCGTGACTAAGGGATAAATTCATTTCTTGACATCGGATCAAGACCTTCTCGAGGTTGTCAAGGGATTCTTGAAAAGTATTACCATAGGCTGTAAATTCATCCATTCATACCTCCACACAGTCATGTATAAGATCAGAAAAGATTCCTAAGACTACTCGCTGGAAAGTGGCAGGTGCATTACATAAGCGAAATGGAGAAACTAGATAAGAATATGTTCCCCAAGGACATGTAAAAGTGGTCTTGTCTTGATCTTTAGGTGCTATTAAAATCTTGTTGTAACCACTATACCCGTCAAGAAAGGAAACATATTGTTTACCTGACAGAGTATCTAATACTTGATCAATAAAAGGTAAAGGAAAGTAGTCTTCAAGTGTAGCTTTGTTTAGCTCTCTAAAATCAACACAAATGCACCATTTCCCCGTGACTTTATTTGGGACTACTACTAAAGGAGATAGCCATTTACTATCGGAGATAGGATAGATGAAACCAGCAGTGAGGAGTTTTTGTAATTCTTCTTTTACTATATCCTTTAGAGCAGGATTCATCCTCCTCTGTGACTTCCTTATAGGTGAAATGCTTGGATCCATATAAATATGGTGAATATAGGTGTCAGGGTGTATACCCTTCATATCAATGTATTCCCATCCAAATGCTCCGGCTTGTTTCTTAAGAACTTTAAGCAGCTATGCTTGTTGGTTTTCACTTAATCCTGCGTTTATATGTAGAAATTTTTTAGGACCAACCTCAGAAGGTATGGTATATGGTCCTGTATGCTCTTCAATCATAAAGAAACATGGTGTTTCTCTAAACATTGAGAGAGCCATATTCTCTTGAAACTCATCTCCAAAAATCTAATCGAATTGAGAAGAAGACTGAGGAAAATTCATACACATTGTTGAAGAAACAAACTGGTTTAATACATTCTCAGTGCTCTGCTCTTGAAGTGCCAAGGAGAAATCACTAGGAAGGGAGAGATCATCAAAGTATTCATCCCCCAAAGAACAATTTAACCACCATGAATTTTCAGTTATTGGTTGTGCTGGGGAGGTATAAAATAAGTCTTTGTGTGGACAATCCATTGGAAATAGTCATCTCTCCATCCCTACATCCTATAAAAGTATTTGCAGTAGCTAACCATGGTCTTCCCAAAATAATAGGATTCCCTTTAGAAGGATCCTTTGATTCTATGATCATAAATTCAACAGGGTATTCCCATGAGGCTACTGATACAACAATCACATCCAAGACTCCAGCAAGTTTTACCGCAGTACGGTCTGCTAGTTCTAGGATGGAAGGAGTAGGTCGAAGAAATTGTCCTGACTGTAAAACTTCTAAAACTGTGGTGGTCATCATGTTAATAGCGGATCCTAGATCGATTAATGTATTTTCTATGGTGGTGTTGTTTATAATTATAGTCACTACTGGGGCTCTTGGATTTTTATATTTTGCAATCCAGGACTTTCCTGTCATACATTCAGACATCTCTCCTATAACATGAATTGTAAGAGGGTCCTTTTGTTTCTTTCCTGAGCATTTAATACATAGATCCTTTATTACCTTACTATAGATTGGTATATCTTTGATATCTTGTAATAAAGGGATCTTAATACAAATATTCTTTAATTCATTCCAAATGTTGTACTCTGGATGAACTACAGGTTTTTCTATTACTAGTCTTTCTAGAAATGGAGGAATTCTTTTCTCCTGAATAGTTTCTTATGGCAGATGGGTGTGTACTGGAACCTTTGGAATGTTCACATCCTCCAAAATAGCATCATTCATGAGTTCATTTGAATATTCTTCTTCTTTATTTGGTTCCTGAATGATGACAGATGAATTTGGTTTATCATTCACAATTATTCCCGATTGTAATTGAATTTCATGTATAGGTACAGTCGAAATAAGGTATGATGGAAGAGTTTGCAACTCAATGTTGTTAAGAGATTGAGTTTGTTTATTATTAGGGTTAGGTATCGGTTGTGCAAGTAATAATGTCAGTCGAGGAGGATTTGCATTCTAAAAGTGATGAGGTTGTTGTGTGATAAAAGGAACTAGAGGTACAAATCTAGGTGACATTTGCTGGAAACTTGTTTTATTTTGAGGATAAGAATCATTAGGTGCAGGGACAGGTTGTGGCTGAGGATATGGTTGTCCTCTCCATCCTGGTAACCAATATTGTTGTTGTGGAAATTGAGGAGGAGGGTACCGAGGTTGCCAATTCTGCCAACTTGAATTGTTCCATTGTTGAGGTGGTTGATATGGAGGAGGTTGATATGATGGTTGGTCTCTAGGTTGCCAAGGAGGCCTGCTAGATGTTTCAGCTACATACCCACTCTTATAGATGTCTTGCAACCCAAGCAAGGATGGGCAGTTTTCTGTTGGATGCTATTCTGTACAGATGTGACATACGAAGATGTTGTTTAATGGACATTCCCTTTGGGGATGTTTAGTTCTACACATTAGACAAAATATACTCATTGTTGTGCGTTCTTCATCCTGCCTCTTCTTAGCTTGTAAAGCATCTAGTTGATAACCCATTTATCCTAAGAACTCTACTCTTGTAACTCCACCTGAACTATGGACATTTCCTCTTACATTTCTACTTAAAAGCTCTCGAAATTTTTTCACAACTTTCCCCCTACTACTAGAATAATTTTTACACATCTCACTGATTTGTGCAAAATTTTTATGAGAAATATCGCTAACTGCCATGAGATTAAGACTTTATAACAAGTCCTCAGAGATACCCTTAAGGAAAAGTGTACATATTGCATCTTCTCGGAGGTCATTATATTTAGATTTATGTAATGTATAAATGAACCTTTTGAGATAATCCTCCAGGCTCTTGTCTTCAAGTTGTTGTATCTTGAATATATCATGTCAAGAGTGCTTGGGTTTGCAATACTCTTGATATTTTTGTAAGAATGAATTTTTGATATCATCCCAAGTCCTGATAGTGAATTCTCCTAATCCCATGAACCATCTCAAGAAAGAATCTTTTAGTGTAGCGGGAAAGAGTTTTAGTTTGTGAGCATATTGCAGATAATTATAGCTCCTACAAAGGATATCGAACACAAACAGGAATGTGTCTAGGTCCTCATTAGTTTTTCCATAAAAAGTAGGTAAGGAGAAAGGAGGCATGTTTTTCATAGTTACATCCTGCATTGTATCTAAAATAGGGAACCCGAAGGTAGCCTTAGATCAATTTGCCCCTTCTCCTTCTTCATTTCTAACTTCATCATGATCTTCTCTTTCTCCCCATATCTCCATATAATATGTATTATTAACATAAATATACCTAGGAGGCTCCTTTCGAGGTGATAATGGGGCATCCCAACGTTCTTTTTTGGGAGAGATCTTCCTCTGATCAACCATGTTTTTATTGAATCCTAAAGGGATAGTAGGTTCTACTGTAGAAGTTTCAATTTGAGAAATGACTGGATCTACTGAGGTTCCAAAGAGAGCTTTTACTTGGGCAGGATCAACAAAGTGAATGAAATTCAGATCTCCTACTAGTGAAAAAGTTGTATTAATTGGATTCGAAACTAGTCGAGGGATGGAGATTTCTAATGGTTAATCCTCTTAAACTTCCTCAAGAATGAGGTCCTTAGGACCCCCTTCCAAGGTTCCTTCTCCTTCTATGGCTTCCCCAGTAAGATATCCTGAGAGAGTCTCCTTAGGTCTCAGGGTAGAACTACTTCCTATAGGTGTCTTTCGATACCTTTCTAGTGAGTTAGTAGTTGGGGAATTACATCCCCTACTGTAGTTAGTACGGATTTCAACAAGTTTTCCTATATTAACAAATATACCTTAAGGATCTCTAAGTCTGCTCATGAAAAACTTTAAACTAAAGAAAACCTTTGCTACTACTGTTGCTGGATTTGGGGGCGCCTGTTATAACAGATACACAAGTTATTACCTCTCGTCTTACCGCTCCTCCTCTACCAACCTATTTCTAAGATTCATAAAGAGTTCTACTCTACCTTACAGAACAACTCCATGACAACGGTGCCAAAAGTGTTGAGTGTTATAATTTCTAAATTAATGCACCTGATCTTTAATTATCGACCGGGGTTGGTAGGATTAGAGTTGACACAAAATATATGCGAAGGTAGAGGGTTTCGTGTAAATATTTTAACAAACAAAAGATCGAAATATATTTCAAAATGAAAAACCGAGTCAAACTCCTAAGAATGTAATTATTAAGCTAATTAAACTGAGACAGAAAAATCAACTAAACAATTGATAATTTATTTTATAACTTTAAACTAGAAAAGATACAATCAACAATTGAATATTCAAATGGGAAACTGGGGTGCAAGGAAGACTTAACATATAAGTAATAGAAAACTTAAAAAGAGAAGCAAGTAGAAAACTTAATAAAAGAAATATCTTTAGGTTTTGTCCTACGAGTTCTTTAAAAAATAAGACAATGTAAAAGAAACAACCTAAAAACATACTAAGGATAACACATATAACACTAAATTTACATGAAAAGGATAAATCAATACAAAATAATAAACAATACAACAATACAACAATAAAACAAAATCAGAAACAAACTTAAGAAACGAAACATAAAAATAATTCAAACCATTTTTTTGGTGAAAGGAGGTAAGGAAAAAAATGATAATAAACAACTTAAAACAATTAATCTTTAACTTCAATGATAAACAAAACTATCATCTAAATATTGCAGTCAAAAAATAATTCAAACATTAACAAAACATAATTGAAAACAATCTCAAAACACATTAAAAACGCTAAAAAACTGTGGGTGTGAAAGGTTGGCTGAATAATAGACTGAACAGGCTTTCCAAATGACAGTCTGCACATTTAAAATAATAAAAAATAACCTAAATGATTTAATCTTCAAATGAATTCATGCAGATGTAAATCTAATGCATAAAGGTAATAAGCAAACCTACTTATTAAGAAAATTTAACAGTGAAATAGACTTAAACAAATTCATGAAAATAAATCATTGCATATTAAAATATTGAAATTCAAATTGCATAATTGATAATTTATGACAGAACAGAAATAAACAGAATTGAATTTACTTAATTTGATAAAAAGAAATCTATTCTATCTAACTTGAAAATAAATTGAACAATAAACTGGAAATGAAATGACTGGAAAAAATGGCTAAAAGAAAACTATGCATGAAGTTAACTATCTAATTAAGAAATAAAATTGCATTACAGAAATAATAAAACAAACTGTAAATTAAACTAGCTACAACAGATAAAATTAAAGAAATAAACAAGAAAAGAAACCTTTGGTTGATGAGGAGCCCTCTCAGCAGTCAGGGGTGGTGCCTAGCTAACTTCTACTCAAACGCAATCTTCAACAATGACACATATATATCTTTATTCAAATGATCGAATAGAAATACAATGTACTCAAGAACAAACTGATAAACTATGACCTAACTCCTCTACCTGACTGAGCTCTCACACAGAGGCTGATATATATAATAGTTTACAAAGATGAGCAAGTCAACCCTTTCGTAGTCAACTACTCTCTAAATTTAATCGACTACAAAGTCACATAACAAATTGCAGGTCAACACATAGGATCTTCCCTTCTTCAGTGTGGTTCTGGTCTTCTTCACTAGACAACAAAAATACAGGCTCCTCTTTCAGTGCAATAGGTCTTCAGATGTGGCGCACAGGTCCTTCTTCAGTGTAAACGTGAACTGGTGGCGAATAGAGGAGAATGCATGACAAGTTTTCTCGAACATAGGTTAACACAACAACTCAGCACGTGATTAGCAGGAAAGATGTTAATAGAGGAGGCTGCAAGATGGAGGATTATCTAGAACAAAAGCTCCATCACCCAGATGCATGGACAACAGGTCATTTGCAGGATGTTTCACATTTTAATTTCCTAAAATTAATTCTCAACAACACGCAGTCTAGTTAGTGATTTGGACGGAAAGCTGAACAACAAGCTGGGCCATCTAGATACGTTGGGCGTCGATCTAGGGAAAAGAAAGTGTCTGTTTGTTGGCGCGCTTCAAGACTACAGTATACAGCAACACGTTTCAACATCTGGAAAACTCCCAGTGAGTTTCACGCAACGGGATGGATGACAAGCTGGATGTGCTATGCGCAAGGTAGGTTGAATGTGTTCTTGTTATTAATTTGCCCCAAAAAGATTGTAAAATCTGCAAAAATATATATAAATTAATTAATACATCAAATGTGCTTTAATAATGTCAATTTTAATTAATAAAATCATAAAAATGATAATAATAAATAGATTTCATATAAACCTTAAATTCATACATACATGAGCTGAATATTTATCTGCGTGACATAAAATATACATAAAGAAAATAAAACATATGTTTAAATGAGTAATTTAATTTCGAAAAATGATAACAATTCTAGGATCAATAGTTAGGATGCAAAAAATGACGTATATGTACAAATGTATGGTAATATAGGTCAAACTCTATGTAGTATCTACAAAAACAAGTGTTCCAGATGGTATTGATTCTAACATACCAAGGCTTGCATTTTTCAAAAGATATTTACCCGAGCCTTAGCTCTATGTGGGCAACTTTAAACATCTCGAACAATTGAGTTTGTGTCATGTCGAGATAATGTTTAACATGATATTCATTGTTTCTAGAACCCCTACAATGTTTTAACACATCATTCGTGTTAGACGAAGGCCTAGTATTATCATGCAAAAACGTGTGCACTAGGCCCTTCACTGCATCGTATAACTTCATGTCTTTGTGGGGAAACCTACGGCTAAATTCCCATAATGTTTCCATTTGTCCATCTACATCAAGGTTGTCTCTTCGTACTGGATATTTTTTAAGTGTCTTTGGATGTAAGGACACAATTTGTGATGTACATTTAAGTAAACGACCTTGTCTTGTGGATCTACATATAATTGACTCAGACAATTCATGGGGAGCCACATTACAGTCCTGTGAACGAGGTTTTTTACCAGTCGATGTGAATGCAGCAACATGAGATTTAACAATGTGATTAATTGTTTCGATATTATTCATTGTTCTTATGCCTAAATTTCTTCTAACTGTTGCCATATTTCTATATTTAAGCAAAGCTAAAAACAATTGGCATTTACCGGCTTCGTATTTGTTATCAAAATATTGTTTCATTATTTGAGAACAATGACGAAGGATAGTGCATTTAGCCACCTTACCTTCCATGGAATTCAATTCCCTCTCATCCTCTTGTATGCATTTAGGAGTTCTCTTTCGTTTTGATGTGATACTTCTTGTCATTTGAAATGCTGGAGCGATGTTTACATCCACTACATGCTAACAAATTCGACTACAAGATTGAACCACTGGCCATGTTTGTTGTTGAGTCACATTTGCACCAAGAGTAACATAAATATTGAACTCTTCACAAGATTGTCTGTTTACTAATGGATCAATCATATCATCTTCCCTATAACTAGCTTCCTTTAATGTTGCATTATCTTCCCCAGCCTCTACGTCAGGTATCTGTTGAGGGGGAATGGGAACTATTTGCTCATCTAATGAATATTGATGATTTCATGAATCTTTCATCGTTTTTTCTTTTTTATTTTCAGCTTCTTCCAGTGGAAGGACCTTTGTCACTGACTTTCGACCCCTATTATGTACATTTCCCATTGAAATCTAACCAAACTTGTACAAAACCTATGGAATTATGTAAGTAATGATTAAATTGTAGGTTGAACAGTTCTCTGTGCGCGGGTTTAGAAGAATTATGTCTTTTTCTACAATAAACCTGACCCACAGCACACAACCCAACATTTTTTATATAACACATATCACATATGTGATATAATGCATGTCCTCTTTATCGCATATGCGATATGGATACAATGTTTTTTAATTAACAGGCATTTTTTTTATGTGATCTCCAAAACACATATGCGATTTAGAGCATATCAAAAATGCAACTTGACTTATATGTGCTTATCAAATATGAAAATATTAAATATCAAGTGCATATCAAACTTCGACTAAAATATGTTAAACTTCTATAACCTTACAATGGACCCCATACCAATGGTTAAGACCTCCAAACCTATCCTTGGACCATGGTAGTGTCTATAGAACTATCTCTTTCTATTACATTGTTGTCCCATTACCATGGTTAAGACCTCAAGACACATCCTTAGTGCATAGAACCTCATAATGACACCCATATCCCACTAAAGGCCAAATATTCCATCTATAAGGCATGTGTGTTGATTTAGGGACTTATTGTCTACTATTCCATAATTATAGTTCTAGTCTAGGTACCCATCCCTCCCATCCAAAAACCTATAATGGCACTCTTATCCGATTATAATACCATTTAGACTCCCAATATTCCATCAAGACGGTCTATGGGGTGGGTAATGGCCCAACATTACATTGGTTATGAGAGGGGGGGAGTCAAAGGAGGGAGAGGAAGGTGTGGAGGGAATCATGGGAGGGAGGGATGAGTACGATGATGATGACTATGATGATGATGATGATGATGACGACGATGATAACGATGACGATAATGACGACGACGACGATGATGATGATGATGGTGATCACGAATAATATGACTATGATGATGATGATTATGAGGATGATGATGACTTTGATGGTGATTATAATTATGATGATGATGATGAGGATGATGACTTTGATGATGATGATAAGGATGAGGGTGATGATGATGATGATGATGATGATGATGACAGTGATGATGATGATGATGATCACAGTGATGATGATTATGATGAAAATGACAATGATGATGAACAATGATGGTGATGATGAGGAGGAGGATGATGACTATGATGATGATGAGGAGGATGAGGGTGATGATGATGAGGATGAGGATGAGGATGAGGATGGCGATGATGATGGACAACGATGGTGATGAAGATGATGTGATGGTTATGATGAGGATGAGGGTGATGATGATGAGGAGGAGGAGGATGATGATGAGGAGGAGGATGATGAGGATGACGATAATGATGAACAATGATGGTGATGATGATAATGAGGATGATGATGATGACGACGATGATGAGGAACAATGATGATGATGATGATGATAGGTTTAGTTGAAACTTTGCTTTGAATTTATTTTCAAGAATTTGCAATGGAATGGTGATAATGAACAATGATGAGGAGGAGGAGGAGGAGGAGGATGGTGACAATGATGATGATGAGGATAATGACTATGATGATGATGATGATGATGGCTATGACAACGGTGATTATGATGATGATTATGATGATAATGATAATGATGATGATTACGATGATGGGGAGGATGATGATTACTATGATGATGATGATGAGGATGAGGGTGATAATGATGATGATGGTGATGACGATGATGATGAAGATGATGACGAACATGATGGTGATGATGAGGAGGAGGATGATGACTATGATGATGATGATGAGGATGAGGGTGAGGATGATGATGATGATGATAATGATGATGACAATGATGAGGGTGATGATGATGAGGAGGAGGAGGAGGATGGTGAGGGTGATGATGATGACAATGATGATGACCAATGGTGGTTATGAGGATGAGGATGATGAGGATGAGGATGATGATGATGACGACGATGATGATAAACAATGATGATGATGATGATAGGTTTAGTTGAAACTTTGCTTTGATTTTATTTTCAAGCATTTGCAACAGAATGGTGATGATGAATAATGGTGATGATGATGAGGAGTATGATGACAATGATTATGATGAGGATGATGACTATGATGAAAATGATGATGACGATTGCGATGAAGATGATGATCAACAATGATGGTGATGATAAGGATGGAATATTGGGAGTCTAAATGGTATTATAATGGGATAAGGATGACATTACTCTTTTGTACTCTCGTACCAAATTAGTTGAGAAAAAATGAATATGCATTATAACACATATGCAATATGAATCGCATATGCGATATGAACAAGTTATAATGCATATGCATGTTTTAAAAATTTAAAAAATCGACGGGAATAAGGTTTGGCATTATGTTTGGAATTAGCTTCATAGTATAGAACCTATTGGCTAGGACATAAAAACCAAGGCTATTGCTTGTCTTTTAGAATTCTGTCAAAATGCTCTGTTTCGATGGCGTGTTTTGGTTTGATAAACACAGTGTTTTTATGAAAATTTAGAATATTGTAGAGTACGATCTTAGGATTCTGACTATGTAATCTTTTCCTTCAAATATATGTTTTAATTGTTTATTATAATTTTTCTAAATGACACAGGTTAGTTTTCGAAAATAGATACATCGATTGTTTTTTATATAACTTTTGATTGCGTTTACAATTTGCCAAGAAAACTATATAGTGCACTAGAAGAGAGTGAACTCTATAATAGTATATATAGAAATCAAGGATTTCATCATTTTTTGCCACTAAAGCATTGCACCTGCACATAACGTTTTCATTTCAGGTTTTTCTAACTTCAATAATTAATTAAAAAAAATAACTCATGAAACGATATAAATAAATAGTGCTGCACTAGGCCCATATGTCATTTACATGTCTATAATATTTTATATAAAATTGACATCATTTACCTCATATATTGTTACACCCACACAAACATATATGTTATGATGTGCTGAAATTTTGAAAACCCAATTTCACAGAAACTAATTTTATAATAATTTACACACATATTTTCTGCATAAATGTTATATATTATGAAAGTTGATTCAATTACCTAACTTTTGTCTTTTTACTTCATCTTCAAATACGTTAGGGAAGGATCCGTAATTCTCACCTAAAGTCAGAGGTTCCATGTTTTTCCAGTATTATGTGGCAGCTAATGTGTCTTTAAAGGAGTCCATGATTGTGCATCAGCCCTTATGTTCGCCATCTTCAACCCACATTTACCACCCTCCTATGCAATTACAAATACACAAATACTTACATATACCCAAATACAAATATTTGAACAAGTGTAAATGTGCATCTATCTAATGAGTGGTGTTGTCAACCTTGCATACACTAATGCACATCCTCATTAACATACCACCAATCCTAAGCAAAAATGCATCTTTTACTCCCACGTGAGCCCAATGAGTCTTAAATGGATTAATGACATTGTAGTATGGTCTATGATATGTCACTTAACAAGATGCTTTTTTTATTAATAAATTATAATAAATGCTCATATTATTAAAAGTTTAAAGTTATAATTATGTTGATAAGTGTAAGTATTTAAAATTCATAATTAACAATTACAAAAAAGTTGGAAAAATAGTTTATGTGATAAGAGCACTTTATATTAGTTGGAAAAAAAGTACCTGATATGATAAATGAACTTAATAGCATAGTAAGGTGGAATCTATATAACACTCGGAGTAGAACTAATATGCTCTAGGTTTAGTTGAAACTCATTTAGGAGATGAGAGTTCAGCTAATATGCAATTCATATGATAGTCAAACTCCAAAAAAACACCTTGAGCATAGTAATATTAATATTATTAATTTGGTTATTACTAATTAAGTATTCAAACATATTAATATTATTAATTTGGTTATTACTAATTAAATAGATAAAATAAAATAAAATAAATAATTATCACCGGTTTTGTGGGCTGCACTGTCGAGCGATTTGATGAGGTGCTTAGTCGTACTTATTTCCTTCCTTCTCAACTAAAGATAGAATCCGTCGAAAACTCTGTACATCACACATAACCCTGAGCACACCGCTCTGCTCAAGCCCAAACTCGTCGGCGGACTTATTAAGTAAATCAAGGAACAGAGGATGGTTTATATCTCTTATTGACACCATGAACCTCTTTTCTTCCTTACCAACAAGTACAGGAACGAATCCTTTTTTAGAAACTTCATATCCTCGGCTAGGTAGCAATCTTCTGGTAATCTGAGAACACGTTCCCATTTTAGCGGAGACTGATACAGTTATGTATTGCGAATGGCGACAGTCAAATTTTGTACAGAACGGATGCCAGACATATATATATATATGGAAAAGCATGGATTGTAGCGACTATTTGTTAGGTATAGCGAACCGTCGCGACTAATAAAATGGAACCAAATATAGAACAAATTTAGAATGTAATTAGTTGTAGTTGAAGGTGATACCCTAAAAAAATAAAACTCCCCGTCTGTAATTCTATGGAAGCTGTTTGTGAGAGGAATTGAATATTAAAAAAAAAATTAACCACCATTGTGTGAGTAAAAAGATTCAGTTATTAATTAAAAGCAAAATAATAAAATCAGAATTATTTTGATATTAATTTATTAAAAATGGTTCAGTTATTTTTAATAAATATATTATAAAATAATAAAAATATATGAGTAATAATGATATAAATTTACTTTTGGTCATTATTTTTAAAAATTATATCTAACTAAATCAATTTATTGACTTTATAATTGGCATCGTGTGTCAAAAATCTTACTTAACAAAAAAAATAGAATAAATTAGATTTGTTCATATTTTCTAATTAATTTTTTCAGTTACTTAAAATACTTATAAGTTTGGTTTTATATTAAGATTAAGATTCACATCTCTTATACTCGTGCCACATCTATTATATTCATATTAAAATAAAATTTTAAAAATATTAAGGTATTTTTCATTTATAATGAATAAAAAATAAAGATAATTATTTATTTTAATAAATTTATTCTAAAGTAAAAAAAAAACCATTTACCTTCTTTGTAATGTTGAATCATTTAAATGGTGAGAAGTTTGTATATAGTTTTTAAGGACAGTCTATTTATACTATGTTTTGAATTTTTTGTGGTTTTTGGTTGAAACTTGTTTCTTTTGGTAAATTTAAATTTGAAAGCATTTAAATTATGTTTTTGAATGTACAAATGGATTCAACATCCTCAAATATCTTTATGTCACTCATTTTATGCAATTTTCACAATTAATATATGTAACTCCAAGATTTTTAAAAGATTTCCAACTCCAAACAAAACAAAGCAAACAATATAAACAGAAAAAAATCGAAAACTGTCATGTCCCTATTCCAATAGGTTTAGTAGTTGACAATGTTTCACTCACTTACTAGTTCCCTAGGTTGGGGGAGGAGGCATTGAATATTGCAATAAGGGAGCTATGGGAGCCAAGAGAACCTTAGTTTATCATTTACACATTAATTTGGGCCATACAAATAATAAATATGGAGAAAATAAAGTGGCATTGATTCGTAAGGATATTTGGAGGTCAATGGGGGCCTTCGGTGGCTAGATTCCTCCTAACACATGTCATGACTTAAACCCAAATTCGAAATTATGAGTGATGGAAGGTTCTTGGAAGGTGAAGAGTCGTCAAATGACATATCACGAGCCCAAGGATTCAAATGGGTGAGGAGTAACACCTCATAGAAGAGGAAGAGTCTAGGAAGAAACCAGGTGTCATGTGGAGCTAGATTCCGTGTGCTTTATGAAAACAATGATGGAGGATTCTACGAAAGTAAGACCTAATTTCAGACCTAATTGCAGACCTATTACAAAATTACATATCATGGCTAAAACTAGCCTCCAAGAGGGCGCATTTGGGACTAGGTGGAAGCCATTTGAATTTGGTGGAAGATGAAGGGTTGAGGAGAAGGCCAAGTGACATGGAGGTTACTCAAAAT
This sequence comes from Pseudotsuga menziesii, assembly GCA_001517045.1. Lineage (NCBI taxonomy): Eukaryota > Viridiplantae > Streptophyta > Pinopsida > Pinales > Pinaceae > Pseudotsuga > Pseudotsuga menziesii. Next base: position 403,238 of record LPNX010538503.1, read on the forward strand.
CAAGGATGAGGTAGAGAAAGCATATGGGAATGAATTCAAACTTGGAGGACCTTAGGAGGGTTATAAAAATATGTCATGAGGAATGGAAATGGATTTTGATCATTTTTTAATTTTCCTTTGGAATTTGGAGAGAATCAGCTTGTCCATTGCACGATGAGTGTACACTTACTCTGCTAGTCAGCCAATTTCGAAAGAATTATATTCTCATCCAAGTTGGCCATGGGAGAGGTCATTCACACCTCTCATTGGCAGCTTCATGTAGTTTTTTTTCTATAGATAGGAGGTTGCTACTGTTTGTGATCCATCTTTCCTCCCATTCTCTCAATTCCGACTTCCATATTTAACCCCTTATACTATGAAATGAGAATTCGACACAGTTCTCATTTTACTCTCTCCTAATTTTGGTATCTATTTTTACCTCCTTTTTAAAAAGGGTTGATACCAGTATCACACATTTTCATTTTGAGGCATTTTTTTGGGCCTTTGAATTATCTTTCTCATAAAATATTTTTACTTACTATTTTCAAGTGTGTTTTTTACTTAATCCTTTATTTTATTAGTTTAGCAAACTACAAAGCATAAAATTAGAATTTTCGCTCTAGAAAATGTTAGGGTTAACCTTGACTTGAGATCGAGTCAAAGGTGGTTAGGTCTAGCACATGGTTTGGGCACATGGTTTGTTGTAGCCCATGGTATTGTCCCATGGTATTGCATGTGTTAACCTTGACTTGGGATTGAGTCAAAGGTGGTTTGGTCTAGCACATGGTTTGGGCACATGGTTTGTTGTAGCTCATGGTATTGCATGTGATTAAGCCTTTATAAGGCTTGAGGAGGCTCCATTGTAATTGTACTGGATGTGAGTACTGTATGGTATTGGATGTGGGTATTGTATTGTGCTGGAAGAGAGACTGTGAGAGCGTGCAGAGGAAGTGCAGCGGTTTTGCTGCAGGGCGTATCCCTTCATCTTTTTGGGCTGAAATAAAAGGACTGGAAAATTTGTTTGTGGACGTAGCCCATCATTTGGGTGAAGCACGTTATATCTGTGTCTCTCTGTAATGTTTAATGTGTTTTTGCATCTTGTTTATTGATTTAACTATATAATTGTTATTGCTCTGCGGTCCTATTTTTCTAACAATTGGTATCAGAGCCAAAAAGTCTATTTGGTTTGTAAACTCGCAAGAAAGAAGGGTTCCTGGTTTGAGTGGGAGCAATGGCGGAAGAAGGAAAGTTTAGGGTCGATAAATTTAAAGGCCAAAACTATCAGTTATGGAAGATGCAAATGGAGGATTATCTGTACCAGAAAGATCTGTACGTGCCGTTGGGCGGAAAAGCAAAACAGCCAGCGGCTATGAAGGATGAAGAATGGGAGGTTCTTGACAGAAAGGCACTAGGAACAATACGGTTGTGCTTGGCTTCATCAGTGGCCTTCAATATTTCAAAATAAATAACAACAGAGGGTGTGATGAGCGCATTGAGTAAGCTCTACGAAAAACCCTTGTCTTCTAACAAGGTATTTTTAATGAAGCATTTATTTAATATGAAGATGTCGAAAAGTGGATCTATTGCTGACCATTTAAATGAGTTTAATACACTTACCAGTCAATTAAGTTCTATAAAAGTGAACTTTGATGATGAGGTTAGGGCTCTTCTAATCTTGTGCTCATTGTCAGAAAGCTGGAATAGCTTGGTCATGGCTATAAGTAACTCTGTCCCTAGTTCAAGGAATCTTAAGTTTGATGATGTTGTTAGTGTTATTCTTAGCGAGGAAATGCGAAGGAAAAGAACAGGTGAGACATCAGGTAATGTGTTGACCATGGAGAGCAGAGGGAGACAAAAAGAGAGAGGAAGGAGCCCAGGAAATCACGGCAAGTCTAAAAAGGGAAGATCCAAGTCCAGATTCGGAAAAATAGAATGCTGGAACTGCGGTAAGAAAGGACATCTAAAGAAAGACTGCAAAGCACCAAAGAAGAAAGGTGAGAGGCAGCAAGAGACTACCCAGGAAGCAAATGTAGCAGGTGATATGTTACAAGATGCTTTGATTCTTGCATTAGATAATACTAGTGATTACTGGGTAGTAGATTCAGGGGCTTCATGTCATGCTGCACCCCATAGGAAATTCTTTTATGATTATGTTCAAGGTGATTTTGGGCATGTGTTATTAGGGGATGATGAACCATGTAAAATTGTTGGAAAGGGTAAGGTACGGATTAAACTAAATAATGGAAATGACTGCTTGCTAAAGGATGTAAGGCACATTCCTGCTATGAAAAGAAATCTGATCTCAACAGGGTAGTTGGGAGATGGCGGTTGTTTGTCTACGTTTGGAGAAACGTGGTGGAAGGTCACTAAAGGATCAATGGTAATTGCAAAAGGAAACAGGATAGGTACATTATATTTATGTCCTCATAACATTGATTATTCTATTTCTGTAGCTTCCACAGAAACAAGTGCAGCCTTGTGGCATCATAGGCTTGGCCACATGAGTGAGAAGGGGATGCAGATTCTCCACTCAAGAAAACTGCTTCCAGATCTGAAGCAGGTAAGTTTGGAATTTTGTGAGAATTGTGTTTATGGAAAACAGAAGAGAGTTAGATTTCTCAGGTTTGGGAAACAAAAGAAGAGTGAAAAGTTAGAGCTTGTCCATACAGATGTATGGGGACCAGCTCAGGTACAATCTCTTGGTGGCTCTCGTGATTATGTTACTTTTATTGATGATGCAACTAGAAAAACTTGGGTTTATTGAAATAGACAAAAATCTGATATGTTTGATACTTTTAAGAAGTGGAAAGCTTTGGTTGAGAATGAGACAGGAAAAAGGTTGAAATGTATCAGATCTGATAATGGAGGTGAGTATTGCAGCAAGCAATTTGACAGTTACTGTTCACACAATGGGATTCGCAGAGAGAAGACAATCCCTGTAACACCCCAAGAAAATGGCGTGTCAGAAAGGATGAATAGAACGATCATGGAGCGTGCAAGGTGTATGAGATTGCATGCAGGGTTGCCCTTACAGTTTTGGGATGATGCTGTAAACACTGCTGTTTATTTAATAAACAGAGGGCCTTCAAGCGCTTTGGATGGTGGAATTCCAGAGGAGGCATGGATAGGTAAACAGGTAAAATACTCATGTCTGAGAAATTTTGGTTGTGAAGCATTTGTCCATATTGATAAATATGATAGAACAAGGCTTGAGGCTAAATCCAAGAAATGTACCTTTATTGGATACGGGGTTGATGATTTTGGTTATCGCTTATGGGATCTTAAAAATCGCAAAATCATTAGGAGTAGAGATGTAGTATTCAATGAAAAGGTCATGTACAAAGATCAGTTGCAGAGAAAGAAAGAAGAAAAGGAAAACACAAAGTACACAGTGCTTCATGAAATCAAAGAAAATGAAGTTCCAAAAGCACCAGAAAATCAAGAGCAGCAGTAGGTACCTGAAACTCCTGCAATTGTAAGAAGGTCTACCAGGTTAAGTAGACCCCCTGAATGATTCTCTCCTTCACTGTATTATTTATTGATGACTGATTCTAGTGAGCCAGAATGTTTTGAAGAAGCAATGCAGGTAGAAACTAGAAAGAAGTGGGAGCAAGGCATGGATGAGGAGATGGACTCATTGGTAAGAAACCAGACTTGGGATCTGGTTAAGTTGCATGCAAGAAAAAGGGTATTGCAGAGTAAATGGGTTTACAGGTTGAAGGAAGAAGATGGAGGAAAAAAGCGGTACAAGGCTAGACTTGTTGTAAAGGGGTTTACACAAAAGAAAGGTATAGACTTTGATGAAATATTTTCTCTTGTTGTTAAAATGACTTCAATTAGAACTATTTTAAGTCTAGTGGCGGTAGAAGATTTGCATCTTGAACAATTAGATGTAAAAATAGCCTTTCTCCATGGGGATTTGGAGGAAGAGATTTATATGCAGTAGCCACAAGGGTATGAGGTCAAAGGGAAGGACAATTTGGTTTGCAAGTTGAAGAAGAGCTTGTATGTCCTGAAGCAAGCTCCAAGGTAGTGGTATTTAAAATTTGATAAGTTTATGACATAACAAGGTTATGATAGATGTCATTCTGAACACTGTGTTTATTTCAAGAGGCTAGATAACATAAGATATATTATCTTGTTATTGTATGTGGATGACACGCTTGTTGCAGGTTCTAACATGCAGGATATAAATGTGCTCAAAAGAAAACTAGCTAAATCATTTGCGATGAAGGATTTGGGTGCTGTAAAGAAAATCCTTGGTATGAGAATAACAAGAGACGGGAAAAATCTCAAATTGACATTGTCTCAAGGTGAGTACATAGAAAAGGTGTTGCAGAGGTTTAGAATGCAGAATGCAAAACCAATCAGCACACCTTTGGCAAGCCATTTCAAACTAAGCAAGCATATGTGTCCAGAGACACAGGAAGAGATAGATTACATGTCCAAGATTTCCTATTCATCAGCAGTTGGGAGCTTGATGTATGCCATGGTGTGCATAAGACCAGATATTGCACACATAGTGGGAGTTGTGAGCAGTTATATGAATAATCCAGGTAAAGAGCATTGGAAAGCAATACAGTGGATTCTCAAGTATTTGAGAGGTACCACTTCTCATGCATTATGTTTTGGAGGTTCAGACACTGTTCTACAGGGATATGTTGATGCAGATATGGCCGGTGATAAAGACAGCAGGAGGAACACCACAGGGTATGTGTTCACTGTAGGTGGAACAACAGTAAGTTGGATTTCAAAACTGCAACAGGTTGTTGCACTTTCAACAATGGAAGCAGAGTATGTTGCTGCTACAAAGGCTAGTAAGGAGATGATTTGGTTGTAGAGGTTCATGGAAGAATTGGGTAAGAAACAGAAGAATAGTAGGTTGTACAGTGACAACCAGAGTGCCATTCATCTTGCAAAGAAATCAGTCTTTCATTCAAGGAATAAACTTATAGAACTCAAGTACCACTTAATAAGATCTGTTCTAGATCAAGAACTGTTAAAACTGGAAAAGATTCACACTAGCCAGAATCCTGCAGACATGTTGACAAAGGGAGTAACCAGAGAGAAACTGAGTTCCTGCTCGGTTTCTGTTGTCCTTAAAGAATGAAGGTGAAAAGAATAAATTTGCCAAGTCCAAGGTCCAGCAAGTGCAGCAGCGGTAGAGTTACTGTGATTAGTCACCATGAAGGCACATAAAAATGTAATGGAGCGGTTTGCATGTAAATGGGAATATGGCTGTAAGACTTGGTAAGGCATGCTTACCCTTGGTAACTCACCGGTAAAGTTGGGAGATAGACCTAGGTGATAGGGGGGTGTATGTAAGATTCCTCGGTAAATACTTGAGGGGAGTTGGTGATTACTCCAAGTCAAGTTTAAAGGGGGGATTGTCAGGGTTAACCTTGACTTGAGATCGAGTCAAAGGTGGTTAGGTCTAGCACATGGTTTCGGCACATGGTTTGTTGTATCTCATGGTATTGTCCCATGGTATTGCATGTGTTAACCTTGACTCGGGATTGAGTCAAAGGTGGTTAGGTCTAGCACATGGTTTGGGCACATGGTTTTTTGTAGCCCATGGTATTGCATGTGATTAAGCCTTTATAAGGCTTCAGGAGGCTCCATTGTAATTGTACTAGATGTGAGTACTGTAATGTACCTGATGTGAGTACTGTATGTGGGCATTGTATTGTGCTGGAAGAGAGACTGTGAGAGCGTGAAGAAGAAGTGCAACGGTTTTGCTGCAGGACGTATCCTTTCATCTTTTTGGACTAAAATAAAAGGACTGACAAATTTGTTTGTGGACGTAGCCCATCGTTTGGGTGAACCACGTTATATTTGTGTCCCTTTGTAATGTTTAATGTGTTTTTGCATCTTGTTTATTGATTTAACTGTATAATTGTTATTGCTCTGCGGTCCTATTTTTCTAACAGAAAATGCTTCTCTCCAGAATGAATATTTTATTTTTCTAATATTTATTAAAAAAAAGAAAATTAGAAATTTTTTTAATAAAAAATTTAGAAAATGAACCAACATATACTATTATAATTTTAAAGATGGTACTAATATTATAAAAGTAGTATTAAAAGTCGTGATGATGGTGATGATGACCATTAACCTCCACAAAGAACAACTTTGGTCTATTTGACCTTCAGATAAAATAATGAAATTACTACTCATCAAACTAAAGGAGACAGTGACTTTCATCCTCAACACTCTTAGTATCACAAAGATGAAGTAATTTTCTCCATACTATTTTATAGATTCATTAATCAACTCAGAAGAATTCATTTTTATTTTAATTTCATTAGTTTTCTCATTCAAACTAGCTAAAATAAAAAATACTTTTAATTTACTAAATTATGTTATATCAATATTTTATAGTGTCTTTAAACAAACCTCTTTCTACTTTTGTTAATATTAATATCATATTTTTCAAATTTTGAAATCACATTTTAATTAATTACTTAATAATTTTTGTTTTCCTCGACTCTATTAGCCTTACACATGAAACCCAAAAAGGTACCCCTCTTCTCAAAATTCAGAGCCCCGGGTTTATTGACATTATATTATAGGATGGAGCCGAACTCTCTGTACAGCCTTATGTGTTAATGTCCATAGATGATAAAAAAAATTAAAAAATTAAGGCGATGCTTGAAATCACTTGAAATCAAAGTGGACTCAAACCATACTACTTTGTAACAAGCAAATCAAGTAAAGGCTATCAAGGACCAAGATTGGGATGTAGCTGTATGGCGTGCATTAAGTATTTGCTAATTTAGTATTAACTGTTGTGTTGAAGGTGTTATTGTATGTCAGTTTGTAGCGAGACTGTCATTATTATAAAAAAATAGGTTAAAAGTGTGTTTATTAATGTTTCTGTTTTTTTATAGCGTGATGAAGATTAAAAACCATTCATGTTATTTTTAAGATTTAAAACCATCTGAGGAAGATTATATTCTTTTATAGGTTGAAGATTATATTCTTTTATAGGTTGAGGAAGATTGAGAACCGTCTATGTTCTTTTGGGTTGAGGAAGATTGACAGCCATTTAGATGATCATTAGAAGCTTTTCGCTATTCATCCTCTCTAGTCATGTCATTCTTATTGGCCATCAATCGTTTGTGATTGTACAGAAAGAAATTTGATGGAATTATGATTTTCTATTGAAATTTATATTTCTTATATCCACTTCATAACTGCAACGATGCCAGTGATTATTATTACCCCGGCCCGTTCCCCCCGTCTCATGAAGTTCTTGCGTTATGGCTGTGTTGGATATTTGTTGCTGGGTTTTCCTCGGCTTTGAATGCCATTGGAATAGCCATGGAGTCGATCTTGGGCATGGAGATAGAGTTTGTGGACATCAGCAACCTTCCTTTCTCAACACCGATCTTGAAGTGGATGGTCGTTTTCCAGAGGTTGTGGAGAGCTTCACAAAAATGTTCCACGATGGTGACTGTATACTCTTTTCAGCTTTTACGTTTTTATTCAGCTTTTGAGGTTGTTTGCATTTCTTTTCCTATAAAATTTGGGAATTTACAATGCATTTTGATATAAGATTTATGGACGTTGATCAGTTGTATTCCATTGAAGCTGGCATGATGGTCTCCAGCAGAATGCTAAGTTCACCAGTTGGTGTAAGTTTGATTTTTAGTCGATGAAATCCTGGTTTTAAATGTTAGATTTTTGTAGCTAAATAGTGAGTTGCTCTACAACCCACCCATTATGGGGAGATGTTGTGAAGTATGAACATAACACTACAAAAAAAAATTAAAACCAAATGAAAAGAAATTAAAAAAGCCATGTAGGTTTATAAAATATAAAAAGTAAAACCAATATAAATTCACCCAAACTTAAGTGTAAATTTTTCAAATGTAAATTTAAAAAAAAAAAAATTACACCTCAAGAAATTAAATTCCTCTAGGTGCTTGGTAGATCAAAGTTTAAGATGGATCTATACTGGTTATAATAACAACAATATAATTCAGTTCTATTCAGCACAAAAAACCCAAAAAGAATAAACAAACATGGAACACATAAAGAATAATCATTCACAAGAACAAGAAGACACAAAGATTTATGCTAGGAAACCCTACTCAAGGGAAGAAAACCCAACAACCTTCCTTAGAGATAAACAGTTCAAGATTCCTTACTCAGATAGAAATGATTCAAGATCTCAAGATCTAATCAGATATACAATCGAATATAAAATATAAAAAAAATCCTCTTCTATCCTCCTCTTCTTTGCCTTGCAATTGCACATAAAATCAACTCATTTGAGCTAGAATTGGATGCCCAAACAAGTGAAAAGTCACTTCTATTTATAGTTATATTTGATGGTTAAACCTTTGATATTGCTTGGGGTCAAGATGCACATTTAATATAAAATAATAATAAAATATTATTATTTACTTGGGATGACTTGAGGATGAGACCTCTTGATACTACAAACAGCAACATTCCCTCTTAGCTAGTGAGGTATCATCAATCTAGAACACATCTGGATGTCGGATGAGCATCATGGCTTGTATTGAACATTTTGTCTTCGTAAGGAAGCTCCTTGACACAACTCAATCCATCGAGAAGGTTCTTGTAGGAGAGCCAATGGCCTCTTTCTCCCTCTCAAGGGAGAGTCCCACCATTTTTCCTCTCTCAAGGAGAATGTTTCATCGATCTTGCAATCATCACCTTCTCCAAATGAGGGCGGTGCTCCAAGCATGTCACATAAGTACACAAACTAGACATATGCATCCCAAGTATTCTATAACTCCTCTATGGGCTCCATCGATCAATCTCCCTTGAAGAATATTTCTTGATGTCAACACTTCTAGTATCCTCTCAAGACTCTACCTAAGGCTTCTCCTTCGTCAACACACCAAGCAAAGAATCGAATATATGTTGGCATCCCCAATGTTAGCACTTCAAGTATATTCTTTAGACTCTACGTGGAGCTTTTCCATAGTCAAAACACCAACTAGAGAATTGACTCTATGATAACATCCTCGATGTTCAAAATTCAACTCTCTTCTCAAAAATCTAATTGGAGCTTCTCCTTAGTGAAAATACCAACGAGAGAATTGGCTCTATGCTAACATCTAGGGTACCAAAGGAGTAAGTAAACGTTAGGGGATATTTACCATTAACCAAGGCTCTATGACTGATTATCTACCGAATGTTGTGAATACAAAGAGACATCAACATTTCATCCACTGTATTTGCTTCCTTTATCATAGAATCATTCCTCTTACAATCATCAATCATCGAGAATGTATAGGATCTACAAAGATGGGATACCTTCTGATTTATTACAAGATTCTTAGATTTCCCCCCTCTCGAACATTGACTATCAATGGGATCTTCACATCCATCACTTCTCCTCTTGCTGAACAACTATCACTTGTTTTTCATAGCAACGCTCTTGTAGGTCGTAGCACATGATCTTTCCTACAAGTCATGTTTAGTCAATTAATTACTATCATTGCATAATCATGAAATTCAATTCGTATTGGCATTTCAATGGAATAACAATAGTTCACAAATTTGTGTAAGCATCTTAGCCAATTATTCAGCACAACACCCTTCAATATCAAAAACACACTTGGTAACTATAATGATTCCTTCCATCTCCACCAAAACACACTATCAATAGCATCTACTATTCTCATCATGTTTGCAAAAAGGTTTCGTCCTAAGCTATTTCCATGAAAGGCCCATGGAATGTTATGTAACATTATAGCCTGCTTACGGGTGAGTGTAAGCTAATGAGGGTCAATTTTTGCACGTTGGATGTAATAGAAAACTGAAAAATAAGGCATCCCTCAACTTGATTGTATTTTTTGAGATACTTACGCAAATTTATTTCTTTGAGTGAAAAAGATGAAATATAGGAAATTCAATCACGTTTCCGAAAATATAAGTATTATGTATTGAAAATTTGTATAGATATGTCAAGTTTCTTTTTTTTCTAATAGTCACTTTTTTCAAGAAAATGATAAGGTATATGTTTTTGTGGGTGCAGCCTTTGAGGGCCTAAATGATGATTTCCATCTACACAATTTTACAGGTATGTAGAGAACATATAGCATTAGTGCAGCACTACTTTTCAAAAATAAAATTAGAAATTTTTATTTATTTTTATAATTATCTAAGTGATCATTCCTCGAAAATGGTAACCCTTTTGTGGGAGTAGCCTTTGAAGATCTTAATGAAATAATCATGAAATGGGTTTTTTATAGAATGTAGAAGTCACTGTCTTCTAGTGCACCGTAGAATTTGATTTTAAAACGATTAAGATTTAAAAAGGTTATGGAAAAAACACTAACAACATGTTTTTTGAGTTAAGGAGTTAGGACACAATAGAAATTGGAAAAAAATAGGGAAATATAATACTTTTAAATAAAATTACATATTTAGAATCTGCAAAAAATGCTATTTGTGTTGAAGATTTCTTCAAAAATGATTGTGTGTAGCAAACTGTAAGAAGTGCATAAACACTGACTTCTTCATAAACTGAAAGAAATGACCAATTAGCTAGGGTTTATCATATACGATAACACATGTTTGGTATTACCGAAGCAAGCTCCAAACCATACACATAGGACTATTGTTGACATGAGAGCAAGTGTATTGGCATGTTTAAATTCAAATTACATTTACTGTCCTTATAGAATTCGAAAACGCATGCATGTTATAGAACTACAAAACATGCGTGCATTATAAAACTACAAAACCAATGTGGGTTATATAACTACAAAATGCGTGCGCATTATGTAACTACAAAAGATATGTGCATTATGTAAAACAAAAAATATAGCACTATATGAAAGATATCAAATGTATTGTTAATTCTGAGAGGGGGTGTGGAAGGGTCAAGGACCTACAAGGATGTTGGAAGTTCAGGTGGGGATGGTTAATAGTTGAGAGGATGTGGGGAAGGGTCAAGGGCTTAGGATAATGTTGGAACTTCAAGTGGGGATTGTTAATAGTTTAGAGGGAATGGAGAAGGGTCAAGGAACTAGGAGGATGTTGCAAGTTCGAGCGAGAATGGTTAATAGGTGAGAGGGGGTGGGGAAGGGTCAAGGTCATAAGAGGATGTTGTAAATTCAAGTGTGTAATAATGAATGGAATGGGAACATGATGGGTTACAAGGGTGAAGGAGAGTAGACATTGAGTGCACTATTAGGAGAAGAAGAGGTGTTGAAGATGTATAGGGTTAGAATCAATATACCCGAGACTTGAGTGGTGAAGGGGGATAAGGTGTAGAGGAGGAAGTGGGTGATGGCTTGATTAGAGAAAGGATTGGTGAATGGAAAGGTGTGTATGCATTATTAGAGGAGGAATAGGGTATGTTTGAGGAGAGATCCAAAAGGAGGGGGGAATTGAAGAGAGGGGAACTAGATGCCATAAAATAGAGAATAGGGGTCATAATGAGGTAAGGGGTTGAGGAGAAGGGATAAGTTGAAAACATAGAGGAAGGTAGGATAAGAGAGAGAGAGAGAGAGAGAGAGAGAATTTTTTAGAGAGAGAGTGGGAGAGAATAAGATAGAGAAGGAGGAGGGGGACTAAGAGAGGGATGGAGATAGAGGGAAGGAAAGAGATAGTGAGGGAGGGATATAAGGTGCGTGTGAGGAGGGATGGTGGTGTTATCAACCCAAATGACACTTCTTCGTCTGAGTGCCGACATTCCTTATGTTGGTACACAAAAGGACATCTTAGGATTGAAGTTTGCCAAAACACTATAGATGGGAATGACATGAGATGCATTTACCCTTGAACCATCTTGCCATATTATTTTTCTAAGTGTTGAATAGCGTACACAACTATCCTCATTGCAACTCGCAAATGTAGGCGACTATTCCCATTGACAACTCATGTACTGTACACTATTATCTCCACTACAACCCGCGTACATCAGCATACGTGGGTTTCCTTTAAGCAACTCACGTGTCATATGCTGGTTGCCTATATTAATAGTCGCGTACATCTTGATTCGACATTAAAAATTATAAATAATTATTAATGGATATTAGTTGGGCCCTAATAATTAACTGTCCTAACTATTTCAACCTCCTCAACCTTCGAAACCACTCTATTTCCCAAAGTATAAATAGAGGCCTTGGGGAAGGAATTAATCAATCAAGTTTGGAGAGCAAAGTTATGCTAGTGGTATATCTTCAGAAGTCTTGGAGTAGCATAACTCAGAGTCCTTTGGTTGCAGAGGAGTCCTTGTCTTAGAAGCTGGGTTGTACTCTTATCTCATTCACTGATTGTTAATAAAAACAATTCTTCTTCCAATATTGTGTTGAGTCTCTTTCATGTTTTATGGTTGATGAATATATTTGATTATGCACTAGATATATTGTTTATCTAACCTCTCATATATACATGTATAAGATTGTACATGGAGAGTTTTCTCTTTGCACGTTAAGAAGGAGCATCCCTGGAAGCTTTGGAGAGAATCAAAGCGGAAGAAGATCAAGCTTGGATCAACCGTCGGTAATCGAGTGAGTCAATAATTTCTTCCTAATTCCTTTCTTTACTCTGTTAAAGCTGATTGTCTGCAAGGTTAGTAGCAAGTTGGTAACCCCAGACCCTAGGTTACAAGGGTGTTTAATCTTGAACAACAGAACTGGTGACTCCGCTAGGGATCCCAGCCTGCTGTGGGTTAGTTCTGTAGATCCTTGCCCAATCTTTGCTTTGATTTAATCTGTGTTGTTTTGTCTTGGTTTGGACTTGTAGTGGTGTTTTGAAGACCTTTATAATTTTTCTTTTTATGAAAAATTTTACTCCTATATGTGGGTTGATGTGATACACAGTCACGTACAGACGTCTGTGTATGTGGGTTTCTATACTGGATAGTCGTGTACAGTATGCAGGTTGATCTTCTAGACAGTCACGTACAAGACTGAGCAACAAAATTTTTGGGTAGGGTTGTTTGTCCCTATCCTTTTGTGGATTTTGTCTTTCTTTGTGGTCTTTATTACTAGCATTTCACTATAGGTTTGATAGCCTTGTTAACCATAATTCGTGCTTTTTAGCAAGCCCTTGAGTTTTCATTGGTTAGATTGTATTTCTTTTAGAAATTTGAAGTGGATTTTCCTGTTGGGTATAGGTCCAAGTGTTGTGTGTCTAAATCAGTGATCAGGGTTCTAGATATAGTATATCCCATGCTATTTCCAAGTAGTCTTGGTTTGTCACTTGTCTCTGATTGATTTCAATGATTTTCATTCATTGTGTCTTCCCAAGCTAGGTGTTTTCCAAGTCTTCCGTAGGTGGTTGATATTTAGTTTTTATAAGTCTGCTATCCTTCATTTTGTTTACTTTATATAGTTATTTTATTCAAGCATACTCAAGAATTGTTGCATTAAGGTGGATATTAATCTTTGAGGAATTTGAAAAGTGAAAAGAAAAGCATTGGAAACATTTGCATTTGAATTGCCTATGGTAGTTTTACTTTTAGATTTTAAAAAAATCTCAAAAATTACAAAAATAAGTCTTAAATTTCTCATTTCTAGTTGCATTTTCATTGGTTCATAATGACAAAAATAAAATAAAAAATAAGCTTGTTTTAAGTAGTGAGAATTTGCTTTGGAATTGATTTATACACCTTTTTTTTTACTTTTCTTATCGAGTCAATAATATCATAGTCTTTCACTCCACTTGCATTCTGAGTAAGAACATCCCTTAAAATGAACGCTATAATTTAAAATTTATTAGTAATTTTTGTTTTATAGGGTCATACATTTACTAGCTTAAACTAGACTTGTGGGATATGAAGTGTAAAATCCCCATAAGTACTTAAATTCAGACGTAGTGGGCCAATCGATAGATAAATCCTTCTCTTTATTAATAGTATCTCAGAATCTCCTCTCAAACGGGAGTTAAGCACAAGGTCGCGTGGAGGCATTGGACTGAGGAGACAACCCTCTGATTCCTTGTCAAAACGTAGACCAAGGTTTTTACGCATCTGGGGATTCTATCCTAGACAGGGTTTCGGGCTTTGCTACCCTGCCCATGCATATGAACCAGGCTTGTGACTGTCCCTCCAGATTGTTGATATAGTTAAGGTAGTCTCCAGTCTCTCGGACATCTAGGGTTTATACACATGTATACTGGAAGGTTATTTCTGGTTCACCTTGGACGGGCTTGGAAGGTAACCCTTGTTGAAATTGTAGGAGGGCAGTGGGTGATTCCTTCGCTTGTGCCTAAGAACCTCTTCAAGGACGCCAATAAATTGTCTCTCGGATTTCTTTAGGAAAGCATACCTTACACCGTTGTGATTGTTGAGACTTTAAGAAATTTTTTGTAGTGATTGCTCTGTCCTTTGTCTGTGTTTTAGCTGACCTTAGGGTGTGAAGAGACAAATTTACAATCGTGGAGGACCACTCTATCAGAAGGTCATGAAGGTTGCAAAACCTTCCTCCGCTTATCACATTGGAACCTCCACCTCCCCCTCAAAGATAGAGATTGGACACAGATGGTTCTTTCGAACTGATAGGAGTTAGTGAAGTTTTGGGTGAACTAGAACTTCGGGAAAACTGTTTTAATTTAAACATAGTTGAGATAGAAGACTTGCAGGTTGACAAGTTTGGAAGGAATTTCAATTCACCTATAACTGACTTAAACAATCCCGTGATCATTCAATTTCGTCCTTTTGAACCACCCGTGATTGGTGTCCCTGTGGGAAGAATAATCTCTACTATAGGAGAAAGTTCTTTTACTTACACCTCATCCTCACCAGCTGAAAGGGTGCTACCTCCCTCAATAGATTCCCCTAGAAAAAGTATACCTACTACACCGTTAACTCCAGCTGGCCAAGTGGTTTAACCACCAGATCCCACAAGTCTAACAGGTGCTTCTGGTGGTATGGTCATTGGGATTCCTAGTGTACCTATAGCTCCTACTTCCTTCGCACATAGTGATCAAAGTGGTCCTATAGGATCCTTGGCTTTTGTCCAAGAATTTCCTTGGAATGGGGGGCACATTCCCCATCCACTCCATAGGTAGGCCCAACACCCTCATATGTAGGGGTGCAGTTTGGAAACACTAATCCTTATGGTCAAGGTTTTCAAAATCCGGTTTCAGCTTCGTTCACGAGCTCTCCTTTTTCTCATTTTAGCGGAGGGATGCGTGCTCCTATCTTTAAACCCCTGCTCTGGAGGGATATTGCACCTCACATAAAAAATATATTGGCTTATCGATGGAATCCTTTCCAAAGTAACCCATCCACTTCACCACCAACAGCAAGAGGAAACCCCACCTTCACATATGGGAAGATGGGGGAAAGTACCTCTAATCCCCAAACTGGTACTTTTAGTGCTCTGATTAGACCCAAGCTTCCATTCTTGGCAACGTTAAGCTTTCCAAATTTGCCAAAACTTATGAATGACCTGGTGAGACATGATCCCTCTTGGCCACTTGTCCCTACCAAGTTTCCCTCAAATATCCCAAAATTCGAAGGCAAAGTTGGTGATGATCTTGGAGCTCATGCCACCACTTTCCATTTCTGGTGCTCTTCCAACTCACCGAACGAGGTTTCAGTTCGGTTGAGGCTGTTCCAAAGAACTTTGACAAGTGCTACAGTAAAATGGTACATTGAATTACCTTCTGCTGTGTTTAGCAGTTTTTGGGACTTGGCTAATGAATTCCCTAGTCACTTCTAGATTCTTGTCTGTTATGATTTTGGGACAGACTTGTTATCTACCTTATGGAAGAACAAGGCCACTCCTATTTCAGATCACATCCAAGAGTGGAGAAGACGGAAGAGACTTATTAAAGCCACTATACCTCCTGAGTTCTCATTAGAATGGTTTCTTAAATCCCTATTGCTTTATATATCTAAGGATGTATCTACTTCAAGAGTGATGAATGAGGAAGCTATCCTCGGGGCCTAGCAACTAGATTTGATATATTCTCAGTCTAGGATCTTATATGAGATTATACCTAAGGCAACGAGGCCAACACACAATGTAGAGAAACCTAAGCCTGGAGCCCACGCCGATGGTGTGGTTGGTTCCGTGAATTCTCCCACTGTAGAATATTTGGCCAAACAGCTCCATCAGTTTTTCGTCAAACATTCTACGATGAAGGTGGCAAAGGCTGCCCCCTCACCCCAAAATGCAAATGTTTTTGCACAAACCTATGAGAAGGGAAATCAGCAGCCCGGTGGGAAAAAGAAAAGAAGAAAAAAGGGTGAGGGAAACCAAAACAAGAAAAAACCCACAAACAATGCTGACGGGGGCAAGAAAGAAAGAAGAAGGTTAAATTCCCATGTAAGTTGTGCCATGAAGATCACCTGACCCATCTATGTCCCCTTATGGAACAAGCTTAGAAGTTGTTAAAAGCCCAACAACCAGCTGTCCTAAAGGATCCTTTTCCCCAAGGACAAAATTGTCCTTCAGCTTCAAATTTAGCAGAAGGAACCGCAAATGCTCCTAACCCCAATTATATCAACATGGTTCGAACTGAGACTTTACTACAAACCAGGAACAAGAACTATGAAAAATAGACCTTGGAGAAGGGTAAGTCGATATGTGAAACTTATAATCCTCTCACGATTGAGAATCTTGCTGAAATTATTCCCACGATACTGAAAGGTGTCTTTAAGAAAACCTTGCATAATCCTAATGCTACGGCTGCAGCAAACTACTCTGTAGTTGAAGACTTAGCCTAGAATCCTTGTGCAATGTCGAATTTAGAGGTGTTACAGAGTTGTCCCTCCCAGCGAAATGCACTCTTAACAACATTAAGCAGTATGGACTCATCGAGTCTCATGGAGAAATTCAATTTGTTTGATGTCAAAATTCGCCTACCATATCATGTATCCTTATCGATAGATGTAATCCATTGTGGAAAAACCATTGGAAGAGCATTTATTGACGAGCGTGCTTCTACATGTGTTATGTCTTTGTCTTGTTGGAAAGCTCTTGGATCCCCAGAGATGGTTCCATCAAACACCCTACTTACTTCTTTCGACGGAAGGTCATTCCATCCACAAGGTATACTACCAGCTTTTGAAATTAAGTTAGCAGGGAAAGTAGTGTCTGTTGAGGTAGAGATGATTGATGCACCTTTGGATTATAACTTGCTCTTGGGGAGAAGTTGGACTTAGGACATGTTTGCTATTGCATCGTTCTTCTTTCGGGTGGTAGTTTTTCCACACGAAGGGAAGTTGGTTACTGTTGAACAACTCAGTTTTACTTTAAAAGGCTGCATGGAAACTAAAGAGTCCAGCATACCATTGGTTGGTCAGGTTAGACCTCCTTCAGAGAGCTTAGGGAATGGAATGTACACATCATTGATGGGAAGATTTGATCTACCGGCTGAGATTAATTATATAGGTTCTATTAGTGTGGGGAAGTCCATAGCTATGGTTGTTGATAGGACTGATCCTTGGGTTCTCCCTTCCCACCATGAACCTGAAGTGCCCTTGTCAGCAACGAAATTGGCTTATCAAGCTATCATCCATACCACTGTTGATCCTATTCCTGTCCCTCTCACAGTCTTAAAGGAACTGGAAGAATCCTATTTGCTTGCTTTTGCAGAGAACTCTTTGCATTCTAGAGATTGCTTAGATATGGTATTACCTTCGAATGAAGCCATTCTAGAAGCTATGTGTGGATGAGATAAGATCTATGAAGATCTTCACCGTCGATCCTATTTTATTCAAGAGTTAAGCAGAATAGAGAACCAGGAGTTCCATATGAGATTGGCAGGCGATGTTGATATGCCTATTAATCCCTTACCAAGGAGAGGCATGTTTGCTGAGGGGAATATGGAAAACATTTCCACTACTATCCCTATCAATACCTCTGTAAATCCAAACATTGTGGAAAATGCACATATCGACGCAAACTGCTCTCCAGAGGAGATTGCGATCTATACGTCCTTGTTTAAGGAATTCTACAACGTTTTTTCTTGGTCATATGAGGAGATGCCAAGAGTTGATCCATCAATAGTCAAGCATGAAATCTGAACATACCTTGATGCTAAATCCGTTCAGCAAAAGTTGAGACCTGTCAACCCACGTAAAGTGGTGGCAGTAAAGGCTGAAGTGGAAAAACTGCTAAAAGCCAGTTTCATTTATCCCATAGCTTTGATAGAATGGGTATCCAACCCTATTATTGTTGATAAAAAGCAAGGGACCACACGCGTTTGTACTAACTTTCGATATTTAAACAAATCTTGTCCTAAGGACAACTATCCCACACCATTTATAGATCAAATTATTGATGCTTGCATGGGAAGTGAAGTATTTTCATTTATAAATGGTTTCTCCAGATATAATCAAATCCAAATTAAACCAAAAGACCAACATAAAACAACTTTTATTTGTCTTTGGGGTACCTTCGTGTACAAGAAAATGCCTTTTGGATTGAAAAATGTTGGGGAAACCTTTCAGCGGGCAATGAATTTTTCCTTTCATTATATTAAATCCATTGTCAAACCCTACCTTGATGATCTTCCAGCACATTCTCGTAAGAGGAACGATCACCCACATCACTTGCATTTGATTTTTGAACAATGCAGATACTATAAAATTTGCTTGAATCCCCACAAGTGCATTTTTCTTGTGTCGAGTCAGGGAGATTTCTTGGATTCATTGTTTTTAACAAAGTCATTCATGTGGACCCTTTGAAATTTGAGGCCATTGTAAATCTACCTCCTCCTCGTTCTATCAGGAAGCTTCAGAGCCTACAGGGGAAGTCCAATTTCCTTCAACGTTTTATTGTAAATTATTCCAAGATTACTAAAGGTTCCAAGCACATGTTAAAATAGGAGACCCCATTTATATGGGATGAAATTACACAACTCGCATTCGAGGCATTAAAAAAATCTTTGTTGTCAGCACCAGTATTGCGTCCACCAGATTACTCTAGGGATTTTATATTGTAGCTGACCACATCTAAGTCGACCATAGAGGTATTCCTAGTCCAGGAGGATGATAAGCTCTAAGATCATCTCATATACTATATTAGTTGTGCTTTAGCCAAATTTGAACTTAGGTATTCCCACGTCAAGAAGTTGGCCTTAGCAGCTGTATATGCTGTTCAGATGTTGTGTCACTACATCTTACTGAGGAACACAACAGTGGTGGTGGTTGTTAATCCTTTTCAATATGTTTTGTCTTGACAGATAGTTGGAGGCAAATTCAACAAATGGATAGTCATTCTCCAAGAGTTTGACTTGGATTTTCAATCCTCCAAATCCAAAAAATCCTTAGTTTTTGCTGAGCTCATTGCATAATTTCTAGTAGAGGAATATGAATTCATTGAAGAAGACTCATTTCCATATGAGCATATCTTTTTTATTTCCACCTCTAACCCTTGGTACAGAGATATACTTATCTGTCTCAAGACTTTGAAGTACCCTACAGCCTTCTCACGGGAAGAACGACGTAAACTTCACGTACATGCCAAGAACTACCTCATTATAGGAGATACTTTATATCGTAGGGGGGTAGATTCCATTTTGAATCGATGTCTTACCCACGAGGAAGCAGAGATTGTCCTAAATGATGGCCATAATGGAGCATGTGGGGGTCATTTATCTGGGTTAGCAACAACCCATAAGATATTACGTGATGGTTATTTCTGGCCCACGATCTTTAAATATTGTGTGGAATCCATGAAGCATTGTCATCCTTGTCAGCTTTACACTAGAAAGATGCAGTCGCATCCCGCTCCGTTGTTTCCTGTCATCTTAGTGAGACCCTTCATGAAGTGGGGGATAGCTTACATGACATGCAACCCAGTCTCAACTGGGGGGCACAAATATATCATTGTCATTGTAGATTATTTTATGAAATGGGCAGAGGCAATGCCCGCCTTTAAAGAAGACGGGGAAAATGCAGCTTTTTTCATTTTCAACCAAATTATCGCACGATTCAGTATTCCTAAAGTGATTGTAACTAACCATGGCAGTCATTTCCAAAATAGCGTGATGACTGAATTGAGCACTATGCTAGGATTTATACAGGAATATTCATCTTCATTATATCCTCAAGCAAATGGTGAAGTCGACGCTGTTAATAAAAATTTGAAAACTATTCTCAAACATACTATTAATGCAGCCCATTTGAACTGGCACATCAAGCTATATCCTGCACTTTGGACATATTGGACCAATGTGAAAACTGCTACAGGGTTTTCTCCTTTCCAACTCGCTCATGGAGTGGAATTCGTTACCCTAGTTGAATGTGAAATACCATCCTTAAGAATTGTTATTCATGTGTTACCTGATACGACTAAGCTGGAAGAATGTCTATTACATTTAGAACATCTAGATGAATAGCATAGAGATGCACTGATAGAAAACAAAGCTCATAAAAATAGGGTAAAAAGCGAGTACGATAAATCAGTCAAGCCTCGGATTTTCACTGAAGGGGATCTTGTTTTGTTCTGGGATCAAGACAAAGAACCCCCGGGGGTAGGAAATTTTAGGTCTATGTGGTTGGGACTTGATGTCATGTCAAAGGTGTGAAATAAGGGCACATATGAATTGATTTATTTTGAAAGGAATAAGCTACTTGAGCCTAGAAATGGGCTCTACCTGAAAAAGTACTATGCTTAGGCTTAGCACTTTTTCCTGTATTTTATTGTATGTATTTTTATGTACAATAGTTCATTGGTTTGTGTTTTTTATACCATCTGCTGGTTGTTACAGATGTCTTCTGAGTGGTTTGTAGGTTTCACTGATGGCGCCATTCGCCACACTTGTAATTTGGCTTCAGCTGCATGGGTCATTTATTCGCCCTCAAGATAGTGAGTTGCCTCAGGAGGCACTTGCTTAGGTCCTGCTACCAATAATGCCGCTGAATACAGGGCTGTCATTGAGATTTTATGGGATGCTTTGTCATGTGGTATCACTCAGCTGGAAGTCCGACTGGACTCTCAAATGGTGGTTTCCCAGCTCAATCAGGCTTATTAGGTGTGGAACCCTATTCTATTACATCAATTTATGCAAGTTAGGTTATTGGAAAGAAATTTTGAGTTTATTATATTCAATCATATTCCAAGAAATCAAAATTCATTAACTGATGCATATGCTAATTATATCTTGGATTGGCATTTAACACATTTTGCATGAAAAATATATAGTAGACACATAAAAAACATTTGTAAATAAACCAACAATATATATATATGTGTGTGTGTGTGTGAATATCTGTCCATATGGATAGGTCGAGTTTCTGATCCTCAGATCCAGTCATAACTATATAATATACAAAAAATATACAAAACGTGGATCAAAGTCCATAAAATGCTCCTAATTCTAAGATTGACCACCCCGGTCACTTAGACCACCTTGGTCCCCCCGATCACCCTGCACTCGGGCTTCTTCAGCCTTCTCGACTTCAACAGAATCAAAAACATCTATATACACAAGTATTGCTCTGGCTACCCACCTCGAAAGGCGTATCCAGATAGGTGGTACGCCAACCATTAGCTCCTGCATGATGGAAGGGATGTGATAATGCGTAAGGAATGTACTTTCTGGGTAAGCCTGGCCAGCTTCCCCTCAAGAACCCTAATCAAACCCTGGTCCTCTCCCAAAATAGGACACACATACATGTGTGGATGCCCAGCAGGGCAGACTGGTCCAATATATGCATTTTGACATTTTAAAAAGATTAGAACTATTATACATATGTATGTATCTTTATAATTAAAATTCATTAAAAAATTTAAATTTTTGAAAATATAAATACCTGAGTCTCCCCATGCTCTTCCAGGAGGGAGGACAAGGTCAGTATCACTTCAAAATCTAACCCAACATATGGAAACTGCTCTAAGGTTGGCAACTGTCACTCCTACCAAAAGTAGAACTCATCATCATAGACACTCTCGACCGATCCACCACCTCCCTGGTGGAGGAAGATATCTCCCCAACTACTTAGCCTAGGCTGACAGGGAGAAAGAACTAGCAATGGTACTACAGAACTCAAACCCGGCACTATCTCAAAGAAAAAGGCTACTAACATGCTGGAATAACCAAAATTCTTCTTCCTGCCTCTGTTGCAGTCAGACAGCTGTTTCCTCACTATTGGGATCATTCGCGAACAACAATCATATAGGGATCCCTGCATATAGTCCACTGCTAGTCTCATTTGGTTCCAAGTTGCAAGGTGAAGTGATGATGACCCTACAACCCTCACTATAGTGCTCGCCAATACCTGTAGAGGAAAGTTGCGAATGTGAACAATAGGGATGCAACTACCCCTATTTTGAGTGCCTAGGTCACAATATATGTCTATGTAGTTCTATACACTTAGAAGGTCATTGCCTCTACCGGTACCTTCCAAGTTCACAGGAGCTATCCGTCGTGATAAACTAGAAATGAAGTAGACATCTTCTGATGTAACCTATAGAAACTCACCTTGAAGGTGAAACATCCCTAGATCATGATCCCAATAGTTTATCAAAAACTCTAAAAGGTGGACATTTGACCACATAGATGAGGCACACAAAAATTTCAATAACCCACTTTGACGTAAGACATTCACCATGGGGGCATCTTGTAGAGATTTTTGATACATTTCTTCATGTTACCTCTCCCTCCACTCAAGCACCATCTTTCAATAAAATAACCAAGCAATTTCAAACCATTAGATTCATATAAAAAATTGAATTTTCGACCCTATATATTCTTTTTCTACCTCACGCAGTGTAGGCGACTATCCTTTGGGAAAGTCACGTACTGTACGCGACTTTCCTTCAGACAACCCACGTACAGAATGCGTGTATGTGACTATTAACATACCATATCCACGTACACAGCATTCATGCTTTGACGACGGTTGAAAACATGAATTTGGGATCAAAATTGAAAATTGCTTGGATCAAATGAAAGAGCATGGAGTGTAGTTTTACCTGACACTTGCGGTTTTGGGAATGGTCCACCAAATCATCCACACCGAGCAATCAAAGGTAGAGGTAAAACTTGTCTTTTTATTGTTAAAAATCAAATGGTGAGTTTTTTATTCATATTTTGAACTATTTATAGAAAAAATATTTTTAAAGTGGATTTTTTCCCTATAGTTCATATTTTTTAACCTAATGCCATCTCTTTTCTTCAATGTGATAGGTTTGTGGTCTTTTAAAGTTTTTCTGCTCATATAGGATGGTTTTTGGTCATTTCACATCCATTCTACATTTATAGCTAATCCATATTAATCCTAGCATTAACACTTCGACCACGGACTATGGTATATTTAACCATTAGTTCCTTGTTTAATACCATTGTTCTTCCATGGATAGGACTTTCCTCCCATGAGTATCCTCATTTAGAACCTATTTTTTGTCTTTCGATACTCATGCTACAACTGTCATAGGTTCAGGGGAGTATTCTTAGTTGTTTTTCACACCAAATTGAGCCTCATTTTGGTCTCTTTTTACAAGCTATCCCTTTATAGGACCCCCTGCCCTTATGGAGTTTCTTTAGGCCCAAGTCTAAATCCTCAAAACAGACTTGACTTCCAAATAAACTTGTCTGTTCAAGCTCGTTAAGAACATGTGAGCGGGCATCCACATTGGTGGTAGGTTATCTCTTTCTCGGACCATGGAATAATACGAGAAAGGATCACTGTCTTTTCTATGGAACTGAGAAGAGTATTCTCAGGTACAGGTTTATCACTTTTCTGGACTTGAGGGACTAAATTTATAGAAAAGGAACACCCAGTATGAGCTTAGTTTTCTCTTTTTCATGCTCTAGACCTAAACATGAAAAATATTTCGAGTGTACTTTATGTCTTTGTCATGCTCATTAAACATCAAGAATAAAGCATCGAGTTTATTGTTGTCAGCCCCATTTCTTGTACTCAAATGGATCTTTTTGAGTGATCTTGCTTTCCTTCACACTCGTAAAACTCAAGCTATATGCTGCTCTCGAAGGAGCATTAGGTAAGTGGTAATTTAACCTTTTTCGGATCTACCTGACTAAGTATGAAAAAGGTTCACCATTTCTTATACGGAAGTTAAGAGAGTTATTTTGTGGTATGTTTTATACTTTTTCATGCTCAGGAGATTAAATTGGACAAAAAAGGACCCCTTTGGAGTCTTCTTCGGAGTTTTTCAAACTCTTTAAATATGAAAACACCAAGTGAGCATGTACTAGTTTGGGCTCATAAAATCCACGAATCAGTGACACTATCAAGAATTATTCTCTCTTCTCTTCAAGCTTCTCAAAAAACGAAGAGAGACTTGAGTTGACTTTCCTAGACTTGTTAAAATTTAATAGGGAAGATAAGGAAGAAGTTTTCTTTTGATTCTCAGTTAGTGGCAGCATGTCTTCCTTGAACATAGCACTCTCTCTCTTTTCCAATACTCATGTCTCAGTGTTCAGTTTTATTTCAGCTATTACTTTGAGTTTCTTACTCCTCCTCTTGTTAGTTTCACCTGGGGAATATGATCATGTCTCCTGCATGACAGATAAGTCTAGTTGTACTATCTGTAAAGTGAAAAGCTGCCTTGGGTCATCTCTGTGTCGTGCTCACTGTTCAAGGACTTAACCCTGTATCTGATCTATATAATGATTCCATCATTGTCTTATCTATTATTACTTGTGTCTCCTTTCCTTTACCCAGTTCTTAGTCACTCTTGTGATCCGTTGGAGGATCTATTGCCTTCCTCATCACAGTATGGTTCCGCATCAGCACTTCCTGATGAGGAAGACCTAGAGTTTTGACAATCGTACCTTAGGATTCACTTTCATTTTTGTGAATTATCAGTTGTCGATTATCACCTATTGGTTGACAATCTGTTGAATCGTATCCATGTTCAACTTCAATAACATCTCAGTTCACATGGTTTGGATTGTACTGGTTCTTTGGGATTTTTGACGAAGACCTTAGTTTCATATCTATAGACTAAGTTGCACAAGATTATGTTGTGGTCACTTACATAGCTTCTATATCTTTGAAGACTCATCATTATTGTATATTGTGGCTTCGATCCATATTTTTAATATATGTGGTCTTGTACCCATACTATATGATGTCTCAAATATTGTAAAGGATCTAGTGTTCCAGTATATTGAACATAGCATCCTCATATATGACTTTGTATATGACAGTATTATGTATTTGTTTCAGGTACTACCTCTTTTCAATTTGGACTTCTGAGTTCTCCAAGATAATGATTATAATGTATTTTGGCCATCGTTTCCCTCTGACATCACACATTGGGGGGCATCTGTTATCAACCCAAATGGCACTTCTCCATCCGAGTGCTGACATTCCTTATGTTGGTACATAAAAGGACATCTTAGGATTGAATTTTGCCAAAACACTATAGATACGCATGACATGAGATGTAGTTACCATTGAACCAGCTTGCCATATTATTTTTATAAGTGTTAAGTGGCATATGCGACTATCCTCATTGCAACTCGCATATGTACATGACTATTCCCATTGACAACTCGCGTACTGTACGTGACTATCTCCACTACAACTAGCGCACATCATCATACGCGGGTTTCCTTTAAGCAACTCACGTGTCATACACGGGTTGCCTATATTAATAGTCACGTACATCTTGATTCGACATTAAAAAATATAAATCATGATTAATGGAGATTAGTTGGGCCCTAATCATTATCCATCATAATTGTTTCAACCTCCTCAACCTTTGAAACCACTCTATTTCCCAAAGTATAAATAGAGGCCTTGGGGAGGGCATTAATCAATCAAGTTTGGAGAGAAAAGTTATGCGGGTGGTATATATTTAGAAGTCTTGGAGCAGCAGAACTCACAGTCCTTTGGTTGCAGAGGAGTCCTTGTCTCAAAATTTGTGTTGTACTCTTATCTCATTCACTGATTGTTAATAAAGAGAATTCTTCGTCCAATATTGTGTTGATTCTATTTCATGTATTATGGTTGATGAATATATTTGATTATGCACTAGATATATTGTTTATCTAACCTCTCATATATGCATGTATAGGATTGTACTTGGAGAATTTCATCTTTGCAAGTGAAGGACGTGCATCCCTAGAAGTGTTGGAGAGAAGCAGAGCGAAAGAAGATCAAGCTTGGATCAACCATCGGTAATTGGTTGAGTCAAGAATTTATTTCTATTTCCTTTCTATAATCTGTTAAAGCTGATTGTCTACAAGGTTAGTGGTAAGCTGGTAATCCTAGACCCTAGGTTACAATGGTGTTTAATCGTGAACAACAGTCGGGGGGGGGTGATAGACACAAGGAGAGAAAGGGGGAAGGGACATACATGTATAGGGAGGTATATATATGTAGAGAGAGAGAGAGATATGGTGTCAACAATAGAGAGGATAGGGACACACACACACACACACACACACACACACACACAGAGAGAGAGAGAGAGAGAGAGAGAGAGAGAGATTACGTGGGAGAATGGGGATGGGTGAGATTCAAAGGGGGAGGAGGAGGGGTAAGAAATAGAGAGATTTGTGGAGGGATGGATAGTGAGGGAGGTATAGAGAAGGTGGAGAGAGGTTATGAGAGGCAGGAACTGAGGGAGGGACACACACACAGACACACATAGATAGATAAAGAGAGATATTGTGTGGGAGAGATGGAGTGAGGGGTGAGCGAGAAAGAGAGGTGGGGTGAATGATAGAGAGAGTGATATGGAGGGAGCGATAGTGAGGGAGGTATATAGAATGTGGAGAGAGGATATGAGAGGGGGGGGGTTTAGGGAGTCACACACACACACACACACACATAAATATTGTGTGGGAGAGGTAGGGGGAGGGGTGAGCGATGGAGAGAGAGGGGGGGTGAGCGATAGAGAGATACTGGAGGAGGGAGGCATCATCAGGGAGGTATAAATAAGGTGGAGAGAGGTTACGAGATAAGGGGAGTGAGGGAGGGACACACCCTCATAGATATAGAGAGAGATGGAAATACAAAGGAAGATAGGGCTAATGAGTAAGGAATAGAGGGTTAGTGAGTAAGGAACATGCATAGCCATAAGTGCCAAATATATTCTTTAGGTATCGAGTCTTGGATTTCCTCCCTTGGTCATGTTGAGGCATTAATACCCATATCTAATGCTCAAAACCTATTAAAGTCATGTGCATATTTTCTTGAATACCAAGCATACCTTTAGTAGGTCATGTGTGGTGCTTTAAGGAATTGTTCATTAACATGGGTGTCTAAAATATTCCTTTATGACTTAAGGCTTAAGAATATTCCCTCAATCATGTCTCTCAGGTCCTATACTTGCTACTAAAATCCACCTAATTCCACTAACATCCATATTCATAGTCTAAATTTACCTGTGAGATTCCATGTGTGATTTTCTAAGACATCCTTCCTATCCCTAGAAGATTTAGTTAGGTCCTAAGGCCATAGTTTCCTCCCATGACCATGTCCACTACCTTTAGATGCACACCTAGTGCTTACTAAACAATTATGGCATGCATATCCCCATTAATATTCGAATTATTCACTTTCAATGTCATGTGTGGTGGTTGGAGGAATTAATTTTGGCCCTAAATGGTTAACAATTTCCTTTAAGGCCTAAGGAGCAAGTTCTTCCCCACACCCATGTCAAGGGGTCTAATATTTTCACTTAGTGCTAAAAATGTTCTAATGGTACTACTATCCCCATTTCAAGGTAAATGATACCATGGAAGGCTTTGTTGAGGTTGTTCAACACATCATTCTTGGCTCTAAATGCCCACAAGCATCTTCTAGCGGCTAAGGCCTAGGTTTCATCCCCTTATTAGGTATGAGGTCCCAAGACATATATATATATATATATATNAGCCCTAAAAGTTGGTTTACAACCTAAAATTAAAGCTTTTGGAACCAACCATGATTAACACCCTATCATCCATATCTAATGCTAAATAATCCTAATCATGGCCATATACAATCTTAAATGTTGAGGATACCCTTAAGAGATCATGTGTGTTTGTTTGAGGTGTTGTTCTTGGTCCTATATGTCCATAGGATTCCTCTAGGTCCTTAGGACTAGGATTTCTCCCTTAACCATGTCTACGAATATGTTCATAGTGATAAAAGAATTCTAATGCACTGCATATTCTATCTTAGATGCAAAGTATCAAATACAGAGGTCCTATGTGCAGGTTTGATTCCTTTTCATGGACCTCAAGCCTTAACAACTACCTTTAGGGAACAAGTCTTGAGTGCACCTGCCCCACCGCCCACCCCCCTATCCCCCCAAGCATGGTCAAGGGACTATGACCCATACTTAGTTCTTAAAGCCTCCTAATGGTGTCCATTTTACAACAAAAAGAAAAATTATTCTCTTGGGAGGTTAGGCATGATTGTTTGAGATGTTGTTCTTGATGATTCTAAAATAGGTCCTAATTCTTGATGATGCAAACTATTGTTTTTGTGGTTCCCCATAACGTGTGCAGATTTTGCTACTCCATAACGTGTGCATGTTTTGCTTCTACATAACGCATGCACATTTTGTAACTATAAAACACGTTCATGTTTTGTAACTATAAAACGTGTGCATGTTTTTATTATCCTAACCCGCGTGTCATATGACATGCCAGACTTGAGCTTAACCAAACCAAGATTTACATAATGCGATCGTGTTGTATTTTTATCTATCGTGAGCATGTTTCCTAAAAGTAGGATTGCATCTAAAATGTCCGTCATATTCTTGCACACACCCTTACCCCACATCACATTCACATAACATAGACTACCTGATCCTATTACTCGTCATTCTCAATCATATATGAATTCATAAATAAAAACTATATCATATGCTTATCATAAATCTATTGTTCAATGTACAAATTCTATGAATGCATTGTATAATCATATCATATGACAAAAAAATTCTTATTAATGAGAACATTAAGGACTTAAATTTTATATATTTTGTTGGCTACCTATTTTCCCTCTCGAGGGTTGTTGTTATGGATCTTTTGATATTGGGACCCTTGTCACATCACCTTCTTTTAGATCTGCGGAAGTATTTAGAGCAATGATGGGGGCGGGGGGGTGGGGGGGTGCGCTTATCCTTATGAGGATCCTAGAGTCACGAGATTAAAAACAAACCCGAGAGATAAATTGATTTTTGAACCTCATGTTCCTTTGACTACCGGGTTCCATTCGGTGTTCTTTAGAGAGAAACCTCTCATTTATTCTCTGTTGAAATAGTCTTCTGAGGAAAAGTGTAAATCTAGGTTTTTGGATCCAATCCCTTTTGGATGGTTGGAAACCGTCATCATTCAAGGGTTTGAGGAAGGAAGTTAGATAAAAGTTTGAGAAGGAAAATAGTGGAATACCTATGTGTGTTTTAGGCAAAGAAATCACTTTTTATATGGTGATGGATCTGACTCAACAAGCCTTGATAGGAAAATTTGAGTACATAAATATTTCGAGATAAACAAATTTGAGTTGGGTTTTGAATAAATGGAATCCTTTTATTGTAAAAATTTCTAGGGTTTTGACTTTGGTTAATGGATGGGTGATTTTTCAATTCTTATCACATTGGGGAACTTTGTTTTGTTATTGGATAGGGGGGTTTTGGGGTTGGTTAATGGTTGGTTGTTTTTTCAAATACTATCAGACCATGGAACTTTTTTGGCTTATTGGACATGATTATTTGGTATTTAATGGTTGTTGTGTGGGTTTTGACCCTTAGAAATACAAACTTAATAGGTGCCATATGTGGGTAATTTTACTAGCGTTTTTGTTACATTGTTTAGATTTAAAGGGTTTTATGGTTATGGCTAATTCTATCAAAATATTCATTCTAATAGATGAATATTTTTTTTAGGTTCTAAAAGACAATCTCAATGGATTTTTATGGAATTGGATATGGAGGGGGGTCTTATGGAGGATTTTGAAGTTATCCGGGAAGGAATATATTTCATCAAATCTAGACTATTGGAAGATAGCTTAAGATGTCACATAAGTTGTGAAACTATGCATTATAAATAAAACTATCCAAATGAACCATTTAGGGTTTTAAATATGATGGGATGTGATGAGCATGCTGAGGAGGTCATTGATTTGATAAAAAATGGGTTGCACTTCCTTATTCTGCTAGATCACCTGCCATTTAGTTGTTTTGTTTCTATTGAGGTAATTCTTATCTTGCTATCTATTCCTAAGGAGCAGGATTGTGATATTGAAAAAGAGGCAGGGTTAAATTCATATGATATTACTAGATATATTATGAAAATCCCAAATACTTATGAAATATCGCTTGATATAAGTGAGGGAAGGGGTCTTAAACCATCACCTAATAATATGTTGGTAATTCATAAAAACTAGGAAACTTCACTTAATACATCTGAATCTACCTTTCTAGTCTCTAATTTTCCTCCTTTGATGCGTAAGAAGGAATCTTGTTTAGTGATTAATATATCCAATTAGCCATTTAGGGATTCTCTTGTTGAAATATCTATTCCTATAAAGGATAATTCCAAGGATTTTAAAAACCCTATCTCTTTTTACTCTGCATCGAATACTGAAATCCTAGATATTATTATGATTTGATCTATTTTTAATGGGCATGTTTCTATTCATATGTCCAGGAAGAATAAAAAAGGTAAAGGTATTGGTAATAAGTATGAATAATTTGGAGAATATACCCTATCCTTCATAAGTCCTAAGGTATGTTCTCTGTTTGAAAAAGGTTTGTGAAAGGTGTCTACTTCATATTCTATTTCTGATACTCGGGCTCTAAGAGAGAATGCATTCCTAGAGAGGATTATTCAATGAACCTTACTCCCTCAACATCTATGGGCTTCAAAATGGCCACAAAAGAGATTCCTTAACATGTATTTTAGAGCATATTTGTCGTAGTCTTGTTTTACTTCAGGAAACTATGACAACATTGGAGTTGGTGTGTAACTATGTTTTTAAAATAAATCCCTATCAGAGAGTGTGTGCTTTGAACTCTGATGGATTATTGGGGGGAGAAATTTCTCCTCCAAATCCAAATGAGGTTGAAATGAAGGCTTATTCAACTTTTTCAGGCATTCTAATCGATGGAATTCTTAACGGATTTTAGCATAGTTTGACAATTTTGAATATTTATGGGCCATGTCAAAATAGAAAATCATTTTAGGAATAGATTGCTCTGTCTGGTATGTTGGAATAAAATTTTCTCATATTGGTGGTTGATCTCAATTTGACTTTGTATTCCGAGGAGTTTTGGGGTTCATAAAATAAATTGGACCCATTAGTGGATTTTTCGGTTTCATTATTTGAGGGTGTGAAACTAGTGGATATTGTCCCTAATGTTCTAGTACTGACTTGGTAAAATGTTTTTTATGGGGGAGTAGGAATTGCTAAAATATTCGACAAGTTTATTATATCTAAATAGTTATGTGATGATATGGGTCACTATCATACGTGGTCATATTCTTGAGGTATTTAAGACCATAAATATGTGATTCCTTTATTAGACTTCGATAAATACTCTGTTCAATATCCATCAAAATTTAATCCTTGTTGGATTGAGCAAGAGGACTTTAAGCTTTTGGTTAAAGAAAAGTGGAAAACACTTCTCTATTTGTCTGGTCTTCTTGAATTCAGATTTTAGTAAAAATTATCTTTATTGAAGAAGGAGGTTAAAAGTTGGGAAAAAGGAGAAAATGATACAAATGAGAAGATTCTTTCTAAACTATATATTTATATTTAAATGTTAACAGTATGTGTTGATGAAGAATTCTTTTTTACAGAAAGAAAAGAGAAGCTACTATCCCTTAATAAACATTATTGAGACAAAAAGAGGAAATATGTATGTAGAAGAGTCGGGTGGTGTGGTTCCAAGATGGAGATAATAACCCAAAGTTTTTCCACCATTTTGACAATCAAAGAATATTAATCACTGCCATTTTAAAAATGAAAGATGACTAAGATGATTTATGTGGTGATAGTAAATCACTTACAGTTTCTTCTACAAAACATATCAAGGAAATTTACACTAAAAGAAACTACTCAAATTTGGAAAACTAGTTGAAGACTATACTAAATTTTCCTCATTTCTTAAGTAGGAAAGATTATCAGGAGATTGGTAAGTAGGTCACAATGGAAGAAGTTTCAAAGGTTCTAAAATTATTTCCAAAACTCAAAATTTCTCACTCGGAAGGGTTGATTATTGAATTCTATTTAAAGTTCTTTGGAATTTTGGGTAATGAGTTGGAAGATGTGGTTGATGAAATTAGAATAAGGGGCCAAGTACCACAAAATATGAATTCGACATATATTACATGCATCCCTAAAAATGACAGACCATATACCTTCAATGATTATTTTCCTATTTCTCTGTGTAATCTTATTTATAAAATTATTACAAAAATTATATCAGAGAGAATGGAGCATAATCTTGGTACATATATATCTGAGGAACAATTCAAATTCTTTACATATACAAAAATATAGGATATTGTAGGGATAACTTGGGAATATTTGCACTGGGTGAAGCAAAAGAAACTAACTTATTTCATTCTCAAGATGGGTGTTATGAAATCATATGATAGAATTGATTGGACTTGATGAGCCATATCAAAATAGAAAATCATTTTAGGAATAGATTGCTCTGTCTGGTATGTTGGAAGAAAATTTTCTCATTTTGGTGGTTGATCTCAATTTGACTTTGTATTCCGAGGAGTTTTGGGGTTCATAAAATAAATTGGATTCATTAGTGGATTTTTTAGTTTCATTATTTGAGGGTGTGAAACTAGTGGATATTGTCCCTAATGTTGTAGTACTAACTTGGTCAAATGGTTTTTGTGGGGGAGTAGGAATTGCTAAAATATTCGGCAAGTTTATTATATCTAAATATTTATGTGATGATATGGGTCACTATCATACATGGTCATATTCTTGAGGTATTTAAGACCATAAATATGTGATTCCTTTATTAGACTTCGATAAATACTCTGTTCAATATCCATCAAAATTTAATCCTTGTTGGATTGAGCAAGAGGACTTTAAGCTTTTGGTTAAAGAAAAGTGGAAAACACTTCTCTATTTGTCTCGTCTTCTTGAATTCAAATTTTAGTAAAAAATATCTTTATTGAAGAAAAATGTTAAAAGTTGGGAAAAATGAAAAAATGATACAAATGAGAAGATTCTTTCTAAAGTTTATATATTTATATTTACATGTTAACAGCCTATGTTGATGAAGACTTCTTTTTTATAGAAAGAAAAGAGAAGCTACTATCCTTTGAGAAAAAATATTGAGACAAAAAGAGGAAATATGTATGTAGAAGAGTCGGGTGGTGTGGTTCCAGGATGGCAATAATAACCCAAATTTTTTCCACCATTTTAACAATCAAAGAAGATTAATCACTGCCATTTTAAAAATGAAAGATGACTAAGATGATTTATGTAGTGATAATAAATCACTTAGAGTTTCTTCTACAAAACATATCAAGGAAATTCACACTAAAAGAAACTAATCAAATTTGGAAAACCAGTTGAAGACTATACTAAATTTTCCTCATTTCTTAAGTAGGAAAGATTATCGAGGGATTGGTAAGCAGGTCACAATGGAAGAAGTTTCAAAGGTTCTAAAATTATTTCCAAAATTCAAAATTTCTCACCCGGAAGGGTCGATTATTGAATTCTATTTAAAGTTCTTTGGAATTTTGGGTAATGAGTTGGAAGATGTGGTTGATGAAATTAGAAGAAGGGGCCAAGTACCACAAAATATCAATTTGACATATATTACATGCATCCTTAAAAATGACAAACCATATACCTTCAATGATTATTTTCCTATTTCTGTGTGTAATCTTATTTATAAAATTATTACAAAAATTATATCAGAGAGAATGGAGCATAATCTTGGTAAATATATATCTGAGGAACAATTCAAATTCTTTACATATAGAAAAATATAGGATATTTTAGGGATAACTTGGGGAATATTTGCATAGGGTGAAGCAAAAGAAACTAACTTATTTCATTCTCAAGATGGGTCTTATGAAATCATATGATAGAATTGATTGGACTTGCATGATATTTATTCTCATTCAGATTGGTTTGACCCCAAAGATCACAAATTGGATCATGGATTGTATTAATTTTACAAGGTTTATGGTATTTATAAATGGGTCTCCATCTACTTATTTTAGTTGTAATAAAGGAATTAGATAAGGATTCCCTCTTTCACCATTTTTATTCTTTCTATGAATTGAAGGTTTGTGCTTTCTTATAAATCAGGAAAAGGAACATAAGAAAATCAAAGACATATAAGTGGCTAGGACTCTGTTTATATATTGTTTCTTAGTTGTAGATGATGTTCTTATTTTTGGAGAAGGATCATACTTTGAATGGCATCATTTTCATTCTATTATATCAACTTTCTCCAATGATTCAAGTATGTCAATTAGTGCTTAAAAAATCATACTCTGTTTATATATTGTTTCTTAGTTGTGGATGATGTTCTTGATTTTGGAAAAGGATCATACTCTGAATGGCATCATTTTCATTCTATTATATCAACTTTCTCCAATGATTCAGGTATGTCAATTAGTGCTTAAAAACTGTTTGTATTCACTCTTGTGAAGATCTAGAGATGAGAAATCAAATTGCAACTTTGTTTCTCTATAATATGACTAATATTGATGATGGATTCAAATATCTTATTTCTCATTTGAAAGCAAATGAGTATAAGAAGGATGATTGGGTTTGATTTGTTCAAAATATTCAAACAAATATTGGATCAAGTGCTCATAAATATTCCTTTCATTGGGTGGAAGGTTGGTGTTAGTAAGTTCACTTCTTTAGAGGATACATGTTTACTGGTTTTCTTGGTTTAATATATCAAAAGCAGTGATTAAATTGATTAGAAGAAAAATATTTCTCTTCTTATGGGATGGAAAATTAAATCTCTCAAAATTTTATCTTACCTCATCAGAGAGTATTTTAAAACCTAAACTCTTAGGTAGCTAAGGGATTAAAATTATCATTTGGTATAATAGATCTTTGTGTACAAATATTTTATGGCATGTGCTTTTTTATAAAGTCTTGTGGTAAAATCTAGTAAAAGTTTTAAGTATTTAAAAAGATATGATCTAGAACATTGGTACAACCTAGTGAGAAAAATGATTCTTTAGCTTCATGTATTTGGTGTAGCTTATTAAATTATTTCCCTATAATTAATCATGCTTTATGTTGGTCTATTGGACATGGTATTCAAATATTCCTTAGCTTGGATCCATTTATTAGATGTATTGAGAATTTCTTTATGTCTCCAGATCTATTGGATGTTCTTCATAGCACAAATATTTTGGTTCTAAAATAGGTTGTAGGAGAACAAATGGAGTTTGGTTCACATTGGAAATCAGGAAGATATTTAAATTTAAGAGGAGATGTGGTATATGAGTGGGATAATTTTGTGGGAAAGTTGTATTAGACAGGGATCCTGATGACTAATTTAGAGGATAAATTGGTTTGGACCTATAACAAGAAGGAAGTTGCAGTTTGCAAATTTGGCATATAGATTGATCCTAGAAACTAAATTGTCGGAAAGCTCAACTTGGTTGACAAATTTGGTTTTCATGGGTCTTATTCCTTTAAAAATTAAGTGTTTTATGTTGCACTATATATAGGAGAATATTTAACTTGGGATACTTTACAAAGGAGAGAATTTCGAGGCCCAAAAGGTGTGTCCTTTGTAAATCTGAGATGGACTTAATTGGTCATATTTCTGGTAGATGTATATCCTTCAAAATATTTGGGAAGAATTGAGGAAGAGGTTTTAGTTTCAATTTTATTTGGATTACAATTCATCGGAAGATAATATAAGGAAGTAGTGTAGATTACATAGAAAATTGTATATCCTTCTTTTGTTTACAGTATGGGAAATTTGAAGGGTGGAAAATAATTTGGTCTTTCAGGATTTCCATTCAAACATTGCTCTTGTGAGCATAAAAGTGACTTCTTCTTTCAATGAGTATACAAAAAATAGTGCTAAATATTATCATAGGAAGGTTCCTTTCCCAAATATGGATACAGATGAGTTTGTTGATCTCTTTGATGGAGGAGAGCAGGAGGGCTTATGTGGTGCAGGAATGATAGTGAGATATAATTCAATTTTGTGACTAATATGTGGATGGGGGATGGTACAGGTAGTCAAATAAAAGAGAAACTCTTAGTGTTATGGGGATTACTTTGGTATGCAAAGAAAATATTTTTTTTTTCAATATTCATCGTTTCGGACTAAAAATTGATGATTGATTGGGCAAAGGG
Source organism: Pseudotsuga menziesii (assembly GCA_001517045.1). NCBI lineage: Eukaryota > Viridiplantae > Streptophyta > Pinopsida > Pinales > Pinaceae > Pseudotsuga > Pseudotsuga menziesii. The sequence continues at coordinate 439,404 of LPNX010538503.1, forward strand.
AGGCATCTCTCTTCTTTCTTTAATTTTGGAAGAATGGATGCGAAGGGTTAAAAGTCCGCCTTTTGAGTTTGATCATATTTCTTTCAAACATATCTATAGGAAGTACAATGAAGGAGAACAATTTTTCTAAGAAATACATTGGAAATATAAATAGAAACATATTTTTTTGAAGAATCTAGAGATAGAGTTATTTTGGATTATGGAAGTCTAAGAATTTTTATTGAAGTTTAGTTTGTTTCTATCTTGATAGATTTGTTTAGAATATATGTTAGAAGTTTAAAAGATATTGTAGGATTGTTCTCGTTTTTGAAATAAGACATAGTAAACATCGATATAAATGTTTTATGTTTTTTATCATGTTAATATAAAAGGTCAGAAAAATTGATGACACTATAGACCATATTTTTTTTTTATAGTTTTGGATTTGAGAATTCTCTATGTTTAAATATATGACAACTTTTGTTCAATATAAAAAGTTTATTTTTACAATGTGAAAAAAAGGTGGGATGATAAAGTTTCGTGAGACTCAATATGAGTTCCAATTAAAAAGAATCTCGATTTAGTTACGTGGACATCACATTATTAGTATTTATTGAAATGTTGTCAGCGGCAACACGTTTTCAAAGAGGCCACCTATTTGTTTGTTTAATTGGATGTTGTTTGGGTCAACCCATTCCTAATGTTATCCTAGAAATTCAACCTAGGACACCTATTTGTTTGTTAAACTGGATGTTGTTTGGGTTTACCCATTCCTGATGTTGTCCTAGAAATGGAGCCCAGGGAAAATCTAGCTTGGAGAGAAACAAGCATATTATTTTACGAGTTTTTTTTAAATAGGAGACGATTTTATCCTTCTCTTTGGCTGGTTTTTATTAGTTTCTAGTTATGAATCTTTACGGAATTTTCAAAATGCACAAAAAATTTGTTAAACGTTGGGGTTTTTTTGTCACATGATTTTATTTATGAACTTAAAATCACCCAACAAACAACATAAATTACAGATTTTGTAGGTTAAATTCATCGAATTCTGATGAAAAACAGACGGATGAGTCGATACAGTCAGTGGTTGAGCTACCGATATATAGCCCAATGGATACACAATCAGGTGGGGTGAGGTGATTTAGGCCAGTTGACATTTAGTCATTATGGGATCTGTACAAGAAGAACCTCAATCCTGGACACTTGGTAGAGGCCTTTAACTTTAGGTATGGACATAGAGGAGGTGGAGGTGGAGGTGGAGGTGGTGGTGGTGGTGGTGGTGGAGGTGGAGGTGGAGGTGGTGGTGGTGGTGGAGGTGGTGGCGGAGGAAGAGGAGGAGGTGGTCGAAGTGGAGGTGGTGGTGGTGATGGTTGTTGTGGCGGTGGTTAAAGTCTCGTGAGACCAAAAGGACCTAAAGAAACGAATTATTTAGTTTGTTTTAAAATTGTATTCTTATGCTTAAAGAGTTTGAAGAGAAGCGTCCCGAGCTCATCATGATTTTGACATGCTAAAAAGGTAGAAAAGTCAGTAATAATCTGTATGATTGTAGAATTTTATTTTAGTAGTAAAATTTCACTTTGTGAAACACTAAAATTTTAATTTATGAAATGCATTTTAGACTTCAACGGTAGAATTCCACGTTGTGAAACCATAGAATTTTACTATATGAAATGCCTTTTGGTTTTAAAAAACAACTTTAAAATAATCAAAATAAATATTAAATTTGATTGTAAATTAAAATGTTAATTTTAAAAATAAAAATGTATATATCAATAAATCATTTTTATAAAAAATCATGATTATATATTTATTTAAAAGTTTAGATATAAATGTATTAACAAAAATATTAACGATTTACAAAATAAATTTATTATTATAAATGCTAATAAAATTATGAAAAGACAAAATAAATCTATCCATGAGAATGTTGTTGTTTTGCAAACATCGAAACATCCAGTGTAATGATGGGAAGACATCCACCTTTTTTGGACGAGTCTTAATAATAGTTAAACTACATAACAATTTTCGTAGTATATCTTATGAAAAAAATTATGATGGTATTCTAGGTATTATAATTATTGTGTGTCGTTTTCTTGAACTTAGTACGAGGGAGTAGTGTAACTTCATTTTCAAAGTGCATTTTACAATTTTGATTATAATTTAAAATATAAAAGCTTACACATCAGATTTTAATAAAATAATAAAATTGTGAAAGAAATAAACATTTTACAATGTGGTTTTTAGCAAAATCTTCTAAACCATAGAGATACATAGAGATATATATTCTAATTAGTTAAAACAAAAAATTAAATTTAAAAATAATAAAATTCCTAAGAAATTAAATGTGTATATTGTTCTCCCTAACAAAAAATTCTAAATCAAAGAGAATTATATTCAAAATAAGTAAAAATAAAAAAAATTATGAAACTTGGATACTTCTTGGTGTGTCATTGAGGTGGATCCCTCATTAAACCATCATTTGCATATGAAGGATTTGAGTACATAACTAAGAATTACATATTAAACTAGTATATACCCATCTTAACTGTAAATCCACCAAGTTCTAAGGTGGTGCTAAGAGGGATCAAATTCCTCAATGTGAAAACTTAAGTACAAAATTTGAGGAAACATTTGCATCTGAAGGGACTTGATATCTCTTGACTCTAGATAGATATAGATTTAAGATATATCTATACTAATAATAAATAAGGGTTGGTGCACAATCATGGAATCCTTTAAAGGAACTTTAGATGTCACATAACACTGAAGAAACATGGAACCTATGACTTTCGGTGACAATTAGAGGTACTTCCCTAACTGATTTGACGATGAAGTAAAAAGAAAAAGGTTAGGTAATTGAATAATATTTAATAATCTATAACTTTTATCTATATAAAATTTGTGTAAATGATTATAAAATTAGTTTCGCTTAAATTGTGTTTTTAAATTTTCAGCACATCATAACATATATGTTTGTGCGGGTGCAACACTATATGAGGTAAATGATGTCATTTTTGGATAAAATCTTGCAAACATATAAAGGACATATGGTACTAGTGCAACACTATTTTCAAAACAAATCATGAATTATTTTTATTATTATTAATTATTGAAGTCTGAAAACCTTGAAACAAAAATATTATGTGCGGGTGCAACACTTTAGAGGAAAAACTTAATGAAATTATTGATGTCTATATATAATATTGTAGAGATTGCTCTCCTATAGTGCACCATATAGTTTTCTTGCGAAATGTTGAAGGAAATCAAAAGTTCTATAAAAACCATGGATGTATCTATTTTCAAAATTTGACGTGTGTCATTTAGACAAAAAATAATATATAAATAAAACATACATGTTTAGGAAAAGATTACATATTCAAAATCATAAGATCCTATTCTACAATACTCTAAATTTTCATAAAAACAAATGTGTTTGTCATAGCAAAAAACACCATTGAAACTGAGCATATTCATAAAGTTCTGAAATACAAGAGATATCCATTGTTTATTTGTCCTAGCCAATAGTTTTGGTAGTACAAAGATATTTCCAAACATGATGTGAAGCGTTATTCCTGCCGAAATTTTAAATTTTACAAAACGAATATGCGATACAAAATGCATATGTGTTATGACATATATGTGTTTCACTACGTTAATTTAAAAAAAAAATTACATATACATTGATCTTTGAACACCATACATGTTCTCCCTCTATAACCAACCATCCCCCCTTTGTCTATCTAACACACATCAACATACCCTCCGTCCAGCGCGATTTCTCCCCTTCACAATTCCTATACCTCTATAACCATCCCTGAACTCTCTCTCTCTCTCCTCCTTTTCTCTTCTCCCCTCCCTCCCTCTCCTTCTACCTCCATGTGTTCTATCCTCTCACTCACTCCATACCTCACTTCCCCTCCTACCTCGTATCTTCACCCCCTTCTCTCTCTATTCCCCTATTTCATTCTCTCTCTTCCTCTCTCCCCCTCTTTATCTAAATCCCCCCTCTTTCCTTATCTTGTCACTCCCCCTTGAAAAAATTGCACACCTCTTGGTCTTGAAAAAACACACCCTCTCTTCCTCTATAACAAACCTTCCCCCATTCGTCTCTCTCACACACATCCACACACCCTCTCTCTATACCTCTCTATCTAACCATTTCCATTTCTCTCCTTCACTATCCCCCTACATCTATAAAAATCCCTCAACCCTCTCTCTCACCCCTTTCCCACCCTCTCTTCCTCTATCCCCCTCTCTACCTAAATCCCCCCTCCGTCCTTATCTCACAACTCCCCCGTCAAACAAACTTACACACCTCTTTGTATTGGAACACCACTCTCTCTCTCTGTATATAACTAGCCTTCCCCCTTTGTCTCTCTCAAACACATCCACACATGCTCTCTCCATTCCTCTCTATCTAACCATCAATATTTCTCTCCTTCACCATGCATCTACCTCTAAAGCCATCCATCAACCCTCTCTCTCCCCCCCTTCCCTCACTATAAAACACTTCCTTTGTTACCCCTCCCTCCTGCTACAAACCTTTCTCTCTTCCCCCCTCCCTCCCTCTTCTTCTACCTCCATGTGTTCCATCCTCTAACTCACCCTCTCCCTCACCTTCTCCCCCTACCACATCTCTCCATCCCCTTCTCTCCCCCCAAATTCCTTCCCTCTCTTCCTCTCTCTATATAACATAGGGACTTCACTTAGTGAACCTCTCACATAGCACATATGATCGTGGGATATTAAATAATACCCTTAATTTCCAGATATATTGACCCAAACTCTTTTTTTTGAAACCGCCTCCCAATACTTAAAACCTCCTCCCCACCCCTTTTTATACCTCAATCCTTAGAAACCACCCTACCACCCCCACCTTAAACCCCTCATCCCCAATACCTACAATATATTGGTTCAGTTTTTGATAATTTTAAAACCCATAATATGAACTAACATGATAGGATATTGGTCAACAAGCGAAGACCCTGTGATATCTAACCATCGATATTTCTCTCCTTCACCATGCCTCTACCTCTAAAACCATCCATCAACCCTCTCTCTCCACCTTCTCTCTCTAACCATGCATCCATATGTCTTGTGTGTTAAATCAATCTAGTGGTTCAAGCATTCATGTCTCCATATTTCTCTCCATTCCTTAATATCCATCTCTCTCTCTCTCTCTCTCTCTCTCTCTCTCTCTCTCTCTCTCTCACACACACACACACACACACAATCCCTCATCTCTATCCCTTGGTGTAACCATCCTTGACCATCCTTCATTTCCCTAAATCCTTCCTCTCTCATTGTTATTATACCACTCTCATCCTCTAACCTTCCCTCTATCCATCATTGTCTCTCCCTCCATCTCTCTCTCTCTTTCTCTCTCTCTCTCCGTGAATCCCCCTCATCTCACTCTTTAACCACTTCCTCATTTGTATATCTCACTCAATGGGGATTTCACCTTGTCGAGAAATATCTTATCACGTTCAGTCATAAAGGGGGGTTTTTAATTGTTAAAAGTAGGGTCAATATATTGTAGGTATTGGGGTGTGGGGAATAGTGTATGGTCAGTTTAAGCTATTGGGGGGGAATAAAATTGGTTTCTAGCTAATATATATATATATATATATATATAT